>JARWLC010000018.1:58885609-59108109 GCA_033318265.1 Phyllotis vaccarum
ATCCAGGTAGGAAATATAGGCAGAGTGATGAGACTCGGAGAATTCTGGGAAGAGGAAAGGCAGAGAAGTAGTCATCAAACAGACACAGAGGAATCAAAATAAGAATGTTGGACTGAGTGTCTGTGCTATTGGTATTATATTTAGAAAGTAGATGCCTGTGCCAAAACTTTCAAGGGCATTTCCCCCTTTATTTTCTATCAAGTTCAGTGTAACTGGGTTTATGTTGAGGTCTTTGATCCACTTGGACTTGAGTTTTGTGCAGGGTGATAGATCTGGATCTATTTGCGTTCCTCTACATACCACCATTCAGTTATGCCAACACCATTTATTGAAGATGTTCTCTTTTTCCCATTGTATATTTTTAGCCCCTTTGTCAAAAATCAAGTGTTTATAGGTGTGTAGATTAATTGGGGTCTTCAATTCAATTCCAATTACCCACAAGTCTTTTATATGCCAGTATCAAGCTATTTTTTTTATTACTGTAGCTTTTCTGTTAGAGCTTGAAGTCAGGGATGGTGATGCCTCTACAAGCTCATTGAACAGGATTGTTTTAACAATCCTGGGAGATTGGTGTGGCAGTTCCTCAGAAAACTGGGAATCAATCTACACAATGATCCAGCAATATTACTGTTGGGAATATACACAAAGGATGCCCATTCTTACCCAAGAGCATGAGCTAAACCATGTTCATAGCAGCATTAATTTATAATAGCCAGGACCTGAAAACAACCTATATGCCCCTCAACTGAAGAATGGATTAAAAAAATTGTGGTAATTTACACAATGGAGTACTACCTGGCAGAAAAAAAAAATGATATCCTTAAATTTAAAGGCAAATGGATGGACCATCCTGAGTGAGGTAACACAGACCCAGAAAGATAGACATGGTATGTACTCACTCATAAATGAATTTTAGACATAAAGCAAAGAATAACCAGGCTACAATCCACAAACCCTGAGCAGCTAGGTAACAAGAGGAACTTAAGAGAGACATTCATGAATCTCCCTGAAAAGGGGAAATAGAGAAGATGTCCTGAATATATTGGGATTATATGGGGGAGCGAGCAAAGGGAGGTGGGAAGAAAAGAAGGAGATGGTTGAGTGGGAGGAGCAACAAAGAAAGAAAACAAAGAAATAGGTATCTTGATAGGGGGAGCCATTGTGAGGTTAGAGAGAAAGTTGATGCTAGGAAAGCACCCAAGAACCCATAAAATGGTCCTGGCTAGGACTCCAAGCAATAATGGATAGGGTGCCTAAACAGGACTTCCCCTATAAGCAAATGAATGACTGCCCTAATTGCCATTATAGAACCTTCATCCATCAATGGATGGAGGATGGAGGTAGAAACAGAAGTCAATAGTGAAGCACCAGATCAAGCTCCAGGTCCAGCTGAAGAGAGAGAGGAGAGAGTATATGAGCAAAGAGATGGGGTCAGAGATGGCCAGCCTGAGCTATTGGGAGCTAACTAACTCTGAAATGACAGCTGAGAAACATTCATGGAAAGGAACTAAACCCCCCAAATGTATAGTATGATAGTTGAATGGCACAGGCAATTTGTGGAGCCCCTTGCAATAGAACCAGAGTTTATTCCTGGTGCATGAACTGACATCTTGGAGCCCATTCCCTACAGAAGAACATATTACTCAGCCTTGACACTGGAAGAAGGGACTCAGACCTACCTCAACTGGATATGCCAAACCAAACTGACTCATTTAGGATTCCTTGCCTTCCCTGGGGTGGGGGAAGGCTAAGGGAGGACTGGGAAGTGGGAGAGCAGTAGTAAGTTTGGGGAAAAAAACTTTAAATATATATATATATATACATATATATAAAACAAAAAAGGAAAAAGTACCATAGATTTAAAAAATTATGGCTTAATTTAAATTTAAGAGCTAGCAAGTAATATGCTTGAGATACTGGCCCAGCATTTACTATAACATTAATCCTCCAAGTCAATTATTTAGGAAGTGGCTGCTGGGTATTTGGGAGTTGTTGGCAGAAAAAAAAAACTTCCAACTACAGACACATTTACACTTGGGTTGTTTTTGGTCATTGGTGCAATGTATTTTCATCATATCCACCTCTCCTTCCCCATTCCAACTTTTCTGTACATTCCCTCAAATTCATGTTTCTTTCTATTATTATTATTATTTATATATATACACATGTGTGTCTACCCATGTGCATGTGCGCGCGCACACACACACACATATCTTACTGAGTCCAGTAAGTGTTGCCTTATGGGTGTAGACTGACTACTTGGACATGGGCAACCTATCAGGAGGATTGTTTCTTAAGAAAATTGACTCTCCCTCCCTCAGCAGCTGTTGACTTCCTGAAATTCTTCCACTGGAGTAGGGACAAGCTGGGGTTGCGGCGGGTGCTACTGCTCCCTCTGGATCAGATAAAGACACAGCAGATGTTTTTGCAGGAATTATTTTTAAGGAGAAAAGGTAACATCTGTGCTAGGGTGCATTAGTATGTCCTGAGTGAACAGGTTAACCAGTATAGCCAAAACATGAATTTTGATTGCTGGAACTTGGTGTTTTGATAGCTGGACCTTGGAGTTTTTGTCATACATAAGACAGTAGCCAAATAAGAGAATAGACCTTGGTGGCTATCTTTGTTATCAAATAAGGGAATAGACCTTGGGTGGCTAAAATTTAATGATTTAACAAGGAGAGGAAGAGAGGGAAAAGCAAGACTTGCAAGCACCATGTTCACTGTACTTGGGCCTGTTAGAGCCTTTCATCCATGACTCTCTAAGATTAAGTAAGATAATTTACTTTATAGTCAACTTATTCAAATGGTAATCTCATCTATAAATACCTTCACAGACACTCCAAAAAAAATGCCATTTGACTAAATATTTGAGCATCTGGCAAACTACTCAAATGGACACAGAAAAATAATAGTGTAGCCAATCTCATCATGCCCGTTTGTTTGAAAAAGATACTCTATGGATTCAAATATATAGTGTTTGAAATTCAGAACCTTTCTTCTCACAACTATTTGATTATAGAGTGTCCATTACCAATATTTTTACTAACTCTGCTGCCACATCAAGCCATAGATAATAGTCCACGACTATGTTTCCTCTTTACAACTGAAATAGATATTAAAAGTAATCATATTACATAACTAATTCAGAAAATTCTTCCTTAAAATGCATTCTTTTAAAACCCATTTCAGTACCCACACTTCATCAGTAAGTCATAGCTCTCCAGGGTGGAGTAAACAGTCAGAGAAAGAAAACAGACACTGAAAGAAACAGAGTGACAGGTTTCTCAAGAAACAAGTTTATCAATGGTAGGAGTCTGAAATCTTAAAACAAGTAAGGAAGCTAGACATGCTGAGCCAGGAGATAATCTACACCTTTATAGACATTCTTTTTCAATAAAAAAAAATCCCTATTAGGACTTTCAAGTGATTAAGGCCTCCGCATAATACTAAAAACAATTTCCTGTACTTAAAGTAATTTAATTATATCTGCTAACCACCTTTCCTCATAGCTACATTTATATTGGTATTTGACCAAAACTCTAGGTGTTACAGCCTAGCCAAACTGATACATAAAGCTAACTATAATTCCCAATAATGATCTTTTTGTAAGCCAAATATTGAATGCTAAGGCCTTCAACATTCAAACATGCACTCTACCATTGAGCTGCTTTATCCCCATTTCTGTGATATTTTGTTTGTACTCTAACAAATAAAGCTGGCCTGAAGATCAGAGGGCAGGGATAACCACTAGTTAACCATAGAGGCCAGGCAGGGGTGGCACACACACCTTTAATCCCAGTACTTGGGAGGAGGAAGCAGAAAGATCAGGAGTTCAAGGCCATCCTGAGCTACAGGAGATTGATCTAGTCTAAAAGAGAAATAGAGCCAGGCAGTGGACACTTACACCTTTAGTCTCAACACTTGGAGTCTCCAGTCTTTAATCCCAGCACTGCTATGGCTGGGTGGAGAAAGGAATATAAGGCGGGAGGAGACAGAAGCTCTGTCCCTTCAGCCTGAGAATTTGGTAGAGGTAAGAAGTCTTTTTAGTGGCTGGCTCCTTTACTTCTGTGATCTTTCAGCATTTACCCCTATATCTGACTCTTGGTTTTTATTATTAATTAATAATAAAATTTTATTATTGATTAGAATTAACACTATAATTTCTGCATTCATTTTCACTAGAATTTGGATCTGGAATGCCCCCCACACACAGCACAAAAGATTCCTGTGCTCTAGGTTTGCTTACTAGCCCTACTGGGAGCTGGGGGATCCTTGATCATGGTATCTCCCCTGCTCAAGAATAAAAGAAAATGTATTTAACACAGAAATGCAGTGTTTTGTCCTGTGTCTTGGCCAGAATTAAGACACCAAGTTACTGCCTATTTTTTTTTTAAATCTCAAGCATTGTTTTATTATTCTATTATGTTATTTTTTTATACTTCTTCAAAAATATTTTCAATCACTTGAAAATAAAATCCCTTTGGATAATTTTTTCATTTTTCTCAGAACTGAACAACACAGATTTTCTGATCTAAGATCTTTGATAATAACATGGATATGAAATGAATTTTTAGCCTCACTAGTTAAAGAGAGAAACCATAAGCCCTTAATAAATAAAATTTTTTTAAAAAAAAAGTTGTTCCAACATCTATAAGGCTTGTTTCTATTACATCAACATTACTTGATTTTGAATTCATCATAAATATAAATCCAATTAATCGAGTTAAGAAAAAGTACTTGTCTCAATTAACATGTAATGGTTAGATATGTGATTTAGCAAGGTATGGCATGGCTGATGTAAAGAAAATACATGTTTAGTTTGTTTATTGTGACTAGAAGGCAGAATATTCTTCAGCTGTGGACAAGTACATGATGAACTTTAGAGCATCTGCCATGTTTTTGAACATCAGGAACATTTTTATTGAAGCATAATTCATTTCATTTGATTCACCAAATATAAAACCATGACCCATAAAACCTTAGGAATCACTTTTGTGCAGAAACTCTGGGTTATAAATAGCCAGCCCTAGGTTGGCATGGTGGTACATGACTTTAGTGAAAGCACTGGGGAGGTAAAGGCAAGCAGATCTCTGTGAGTTCAAGGCCAACCTTGTCTACATAGTGAGTTCCAGGACATCCAGAGCTACATAGTGAGATGCTGTCTCAAAAAAGAAAACAACAAAAGAAATAGACAGTCTTTGAGACATTCCTTAAAGTTGTCAAAGCATCAAAAAAATACATAAACAAATAAAATTTCTACCATTGTAGCCCAGAGGGCTGATACTAAATGTTCTCAATTTCTCCAGTCTCCCATGATATTTATTTTACAAATTAGCTATAGCTCTTCTCAACCTTTTTTTTTTTTTTTTGAGAATCCTTGGTGAGTAGTTTTTATGTTTCTTCTATTTGGCTTTCATTCAGATTTCCTATTCTACTCACCCAGTTTTCTTCTTTCTCCAAAGTACTGTTCCTCACCTAGCAGAACTCTACCAAAGTTTGGGGAAACTGAGTAAGATTTTTATTTATTAAACAGGTCTCTAGCTCCTATAACTTGATGCTTTAATATCCTTCCCATACAAATGCTGGCCATTACTTACTCTGGATTACCAATAAATTAACTGAGTGACCTGCCTCCTTCATTGTCCCTGCTCATAGGAAGCAGTTATCAATCAATCATTAATCTATACCTCCAAACTTCTATTTTACAGGCTCTGCACTCTAAGCTGCTACCACTGAGGTGTTCTAATCTCCCCTAGGGAGAAGGATCAACTGTATACCCAGAATCTGCTGAAATGACTCACCAAGTCTATCCTAGATCCTTCTACCCTAACTCACAAGTGTAGTTTCCCTCCCACACCACAACTAAAGTTCATGACCACAATTCTCTTGCACAGTTGTTGTGACACATTCTATTTGCTAAAATTGAATCTGGAGTAGGTATACCTGACCTGCAATCATCGAGCTGCATGTGTCTCAAGATAGCTATGAATATGCCCCCATCCCTTTACTCATTTGTAGATGACAACATTATGACCCAATGTCAAAAAGGTTGGACATCTCTGGACCTTATAAGCAGCCTACACTCTAGCTCTATTACAGAAAGTAGTAATCTGGAATATCACTAGACTTTAAATATCCTACTTGGGAAGGAAAAGGGAAGTTGGTTGTCAGAATCTACATATCTCAAACAAAACATTATCATTAAAATCAAATTACTCATCAACAATGAGGAGGACTTTGCAATGTTTTGATTACATCAAAACTGTCCTTGCTTCTGCATTACACTCATAGAAAAGCCTGTGTCATTCTGTGGCCACGCTATTTGTTCAGTGAACTCTTGTCCACCAGAGATGACTTTCTTTTACAATGAATCACTGTTCCTATGAATATCTTCTCTATTATTTGTTCAGTATGAATGATACATTTCAATGCACTTATTTCTTATATAAGCAAAAGTTATCATGAATTTAAAGTTGTCAATATTACAAATAAAAACTATTGCTTTTTAAAATTTCTACTGGAGGCTAGCTCTATAGTTCTCGTGAGAGGCCATAATTCTCCTAAAGAAATTATATTTTCTATGAATGAAAGAAAAGAAAGACAAGTTTCACAAAAAATGGCAAGTCAATTGGATATTTAAAGTCTTTTTAGAAGCAACTGCTTAGATACTTTAACAACTAAAAAATATAACCAGTCTTAACTTCAACTTTTCTATAGCAGCTATGGTTAACATTTTTAAAACATCTATAAATGTTCCCAGGCTGCTCAAGAAAGAAAGAATACGTATTTAACACAGAAGTGTAGTGCTTTGTCCTGTGTCTTGTTAAAAAATTCATTTTATAGGGCTGGAGAGTTGGCTCAACAAGCAACAGCACTTCCCAAGGACCTAGGCTTGATTACCAGCTTGATTATATATGGTGGCTCACAAGCATCTATCTGTAACTCCAGCTTCAGAGGATCCAACACTCTTTTCTGACCTCTCTAGACAATATACCCTTACACATTAGGCTGGCCAGTTCTGAGATTAAAGATGTGTGCCACCATGCCCTGCTCACCTTTTCTTTTAGTAAGAGCTTAAGATGAGTTAGATAAACATACCCTTAGAAACAGAGGCCTGCAGTTTAAAGCCCTCAACACTGAAACTGACAAAGACCCCAGAAAGTAGATTTTATTGAACCACCTGCCAGCTCCAGCAGCTGGTGCAGCTCAGCTCCCCAGACCTCTCTAACCATCAGGAAGTCCTTCTGGCCAACTGAGACCCCTTTGCCCACCAGTTTCTAGCCTCTCCATTCAGCTGTTTGATGTCTCTAGTTTCAGGAAAATTACTTTACAAAGGAAACCATAAATTGGTGTTTAAAAACTGAAATGTACTAGTAATTTTGATATAATATGCTTTTTTTTTTTTCTGAGAGGTTGTTCCCAGCTTTTCCAAGAGGAAAGGGTCTCTAGAAAAAAGCAGTTTGTGGGCTTTACAAATATCAGTCCTAACAAAAACTTAACAGGGAATTCTGTAAAGATTATCGCTGCTTTCAACCTAGTCATGAGGGACAAAGTTCTCTTTGCAATTATTTCCAAGAAATGTGGGAGCAATGATTTCTCACAGTCCATCACTTCCACCTAGTGGGTATTCCAAAAACCACACTCCATCACCTTCTTTGCATTGGAACTGCGTCCTGAAGCAATTTCTATCTTATTACATGATATCCTCTCACACACTAGGAACTATCTATATTAACCCATCTTAGACTAGAAACAGAATGTCAATCATGTCTTTCGCTTTCAATATTTTAAATACTCAAATTGTACTGCAGGGGTGGAGTGGAGGCGGGACTCCTGATGCAGAAATGAGAACACAAAAAATAGAGCTCATAAATTCTATTTCAAATTGTAAAAAATTCTTAATGGGGTGGTATTTCATTGAGGAAAAAAATAGAAGGGTAACCTGAACCTTTCACCTGATTAATGTAATAGAAAATCTGGTAATTTCAGATGAACAATACTAAAAGTGTTTAAGTTAGTACCTAACCTGAATTCATTAATAAAATAACATCTGTGGTTTGAGTGTGAAATGTCTTCCACAGGCCCCAAGAACACTTGATTCTCAACCACTACTCTTTGGAGAGTAATGAAATGTTTAGGAGGTGGAGTATTGCTGGAGGAAGTATCTCAAGGAGTGGGCCTTGAGATTTTATAGCTTGGCTCTACTTATGTCAGCTCTCTGCTATCAAAACGTGAATGCAATGTGGCCAGCAGGTGTGCTTACCTCTTTGAATAAGCATTTCTCCTCATAAGCTTCTTGTCAGGGTCACAGCAACAATATAATTAATAGAGAAACCCAGCAAGTCATGCCTGGCTGTAAGTAAAAACAATTTCAAGAACAAACACACTGCCTCTATATGAGGGTCTCTCATTTCTTGAGTGCATATGACTTTTGAATTAACATATAACTGTCAATGGTATCTTGATTATACCAATGTGCCTGGTGTCAAAAGTCACCTTTAGTTTTTATAAATTGCAAGGTCTTCCAGGAAGAGAAAGCCTGAGAAACTTTCTGTACATGCTGTGCTGTCCTTTCTACATTTCAAGAAGGATTAGATTCCAGTCTGTGACCTTGGGCAGTTTTATTTAGATGAATCTTCTTCATGTTGCTTCTTCCTCAACCTTACTCTTCTTAGGAAGCAGAAGGCAAAGCCTCAGTTATTGTAAAAAGCTACAATGGGACTGGGAAATAGCTCGGTGACTCAGAATTTGTTGCAAAGCCTTGAATTCAGAACCCCAGAACCCACATAAAGAGCCAGATGTGGTGGCACACATCAGGAATCCCATAATTCTTACAGGGAGTTGGAAGGTACAGACCAGAGAATCACCCAGAAGCTCACATACCAACTACCTGGCGTACATAGCCCAGCAGCAAGAAACAAGACAGACAAGTTGTCCTCTAAACCTATACTGCAGCACACACAAACACACATTCAATTTTCAAGTCAACATGGGAACATAGACATCTCTTTGGCACACTGATTCTCATACAAGTACATATCCTTTATTCATTACCCCTTTCTCATCCCCTTCCCCATCTATCATCCTTGTTCCCTTAGGCAGTTCCACTCGTCCTTTTGTGCCATTCATGTATCACTACTGAGTGCAAAACACAAAATTAGTAATTTCTTTAGTCAAGGGAATTCACAAATTTCATAAATAAGTTATTATTTTCTAATTACTTTATGACAATTCTGTTCCTGTTTCTCTCCAAGTAAGCTGAGGCAAATGTGTCCCTTTGATGTTGCCCAGAAATGCTGCTCTTAATAAATTCCTAAAAGGTCAGAGCTGTCTTCTAATTTTGTGACCAAGAGGAGCTGATAAGACCAATGATAAAGCACAAAGTCTTTATGTGTCTGCTCTTCTTTTGGGAATTTCCATTCCCATCTTCCCTTGAGTTCTCTACAGCACCTATAAAGTTACAGAAATCAATTATAATCCCCAAGACTGAATAGGTGATATATGTATTAGATAAGATACTAACTGGATGTAGGTATGTAAACTAGTGTGGGCATTTTAGAAAACAGTATGGAGATTTTATTTTAAATTAAATATATAATTATAATATGATTCAATAACCTCACTATTGAGCACTCATGAAAAGAACCAAGTGTATGATGGTAATTCTAAGTAGGGAGCCAGAGACAGGCAGGGTCCTGGAACTCACTGGACAGCCAGCCTAGCCAAATTGAGTTGCAGGTTTAGTAAGACTTCCTGTCTCAAATAGAAAGAAATCGAAGAAGGTATCAAAAAATTGAAAGATCCCTAATGCTCATGGACAGGTAGGATCAACATAATAAAAATGGCAATCTTACCAAAAGCAATCTACAGATTCAATGCAATCCCCATCAAAATCCCAACACAATTCTTCACAGACCTCAAAAGAACAATACTCAATTTCATATGAAAAAACAACAGCCAGGATTACTCAAACAATAAAGCAATTTCTGGAGCCATCACCATCCCTGACCTTAAACTCTACTATAGAGCCATAGTAATAAAAATAGCTTGGTATTGTCATAAAACCAACATGTCAACCAATGGAATCAAACTGAAGACCCTGACATTAATCCACGCACCTATGAACACCTGATTTTTGACAAAGAAGCCAAAACTGTACAATGAAAAAAAGAAATCATCTTCAAAAATGGTTCTGGCATAACAGGATGTCAACATGTAGAATATTTCAAATAGATCCATATATATCACCATGCACAACACTCAAGTCCAAGGGGGTCAAAGACCTCAACATAAATTTAGTTGCACTGAACCTGGTAGAAAAGAAAATAGGAAGTAGACTTGAACACATTGGCATAGGAGACCACTTCCTAAATATAATTCCAGTAGCACAGACACTGAGAGCAACAATAAATGGGACCTCCTGAAACTGGGAAGCTTCTGTAAGGCAAAAGACAGAGTAAGTAAAACAAAAGGAAAAGATCTTCATCAACCCCACATCTGATAGAGGCCTGATCTCCAAAATATATAAAGAACTCAAGAAACTAGATACCAAAATACCAAACAATCCAATTTAAAAACGGGCTACATATTTAAATAAAGAATTCTCAAAAGAAGATTCTAAAATGGCCCAAAGACATTTAAGGAATTGCTCAACATCTTTTAGTCGTCACGGAAATGCAAATCAAAACAACTCTGAGATATCATCTTAAACCTGTCAGAAAGGCTAACATCAAAAACATTGATGACAGTTTACGTTGGAGAGGAGGCAGAGCAAGGGGAACACTCTTCCACTGTTGATGGGAATGCAAACTTGCACAGCCACTTTGGAAATCAGTATGGAGACTTCTCAGAAAATTAGAAATTAATCTACTCCAAGACCCAATGATACCACTCTTGGGCATATACTCAAGGGATGTTCAATCATACCACAAGGATACTTGCTCAACTATGTTTATAGCAGCATTATTTGTAATAGCCAGAACCTGGAGACAACCCAGATACCCCTCAACCAAAGAATGGATAAGAAAATGTGGTACATATATACAATGGAATATTACTCAGCAGTAAAAAACAACAACATCATGAAATTGCAGACAAGTGGATGGAACTAGAAAATATCATCCTGAGTGAGGTAACCCAGACCCAGGAATACAAACACGGTATATACTCATTCATAAGTGGATACTAGGTGTAAGACAAAAAATAACCAGACAAGCTACAGCTTCAGAGAAGCTAGCTAACACAGGGAACCCTAAGAGGGACACATGGATCACCCTGGGAAGGAAAAATAGATGAGATCTCCTGAGTAAACTGGGAGTGAGGGAGGGAATGAAGGATGAGAACATAAGGAAATGGGATGGTTGAGCTGAAACAGAGACCAAGTGGGAGAGCAATGAAAGAGGTGCCTTGGTAGAAGGAGATATTATAGAGTTAGGGAGAAACCTGATGCTAGGGAAGTTCCTAGGAATACACAAGAATGATCCCAGCTTATACTACTAGCAGTAGTGGAGAGAATGCCTGAGCTGGTCTACATCAGTAATTAAATTGTCACCACAGAGCCTTCATCCAGTAACTATGGAAGCAGATGCAGAGATCCACAGGCAAACACTAGGCCAAGCCCAGGAGTCCAGTCTAAGAGAGGGGAGAAGGATTATTGGAGCAAGGGAGATCATGCTCATGATGGGGAAATCTACAGAGACAACTGAGCCAAGCTAGTGGGAACTCATGAACTTTAGCCCAACAGCTGTGGAGCCTGCATGGGACCAGACAAGGTCCTCTACATGTGGAGACAGTTGTGTAGCTTGGTCTATTTAAGGGGTCTCGAGCAGTGGGATCAGGATCTATCTCTGGTGCGTGAACTAGCTTCTGGGGAGCTCATTACCTATGGAAGGACACTTTGCACAGTCTTGATGCAGGGGGGGAAGGGCTTGAACTTGCCTCAATTGAATGTACAAGGCTCCTCATGGGAGACCTTATCTTTTCAAAGGAGGTGAAGAGGAGTGGAGGGGCCACTATGGGGAGCGGGAAGAGAGATGAGAGGGGGGATCTGTACTTGGTATGTAAAATGAATAAAAAAATCTTAAATTAAAAATTAAAATAAATTTAAAAAATAAAATGATAAAACACCTTGTTTCTTCTCCCCCACCACCAACAACAAAAGAGTTATTGTCTCAAAAAAATAGTTATTGAGAAAGATGCCTGATATCAACCTCTGTTTGCCACATGCACACCAACACACACACAAACACACATACACACATTCATGCATGCGTATGCATACACATACAATTATATACATACAAAGAAACAATAAACTTTTAAAATATATTTTATGTAGGTTATATATATGTATCAATATTTGAGAAATAAACTAATTTTAAAATACATCAAGCAGCCTCAATGTTCCATGTTTTCTCAAATAGCCCAAACAGTCACTGGTCACTGGGGGCTAGTTTTCTCTTCTAATTTTTTTTTTCAATAAATCCAATTTGTGTGACATAAATTTTGCTTGCAGGTAGAACTCCATTATGACCTTATTCACAATATTCCAAATGCTCATGAGAATTGCTGTGACCCTTTCTTTTCCCTCCTGCCATAATGAAGTGTGAGGCTGTCTTTTGTTTAGCAGCCTAAGAGAGAAATTATCAAAATAAGAAATAGGGCTGGGAAGGAGAGGTCACCATGCATGTGGTCTAAGCACACTCCATCTTTATTCTCACATGCTTTTGCTATCTTGCCACCTGTGTGCTTATTATCTCTGGGAAGTTTAGTTGCTGAACCTTTAGCTCTTGGGCTGGTCTGGAGTATCTTTCTATGCAACAGACACACAGTCCTAGTTGCTAAGGATACTTTCCATCACAAGAATGTGAAATTGAGAGAGATAGCAGAAAGGTGAGGAACACTGAGCCTATTTGCCTATGAGGCTGCCTGAGTCATGTTGGCTTTTTTTACATCCAAGTGTTTTTTAAAAATAGTATTGCACTCTTAAATGGAAGCCTAAAGCCAGATTGTTTGAAAATAATTCCAAGCACTAAGAAATCAATATTAATAAAAGGCAGACTGTAGCCTTTCTGTAAGATCAGAATTACCACAGCTCAGCTGGAATTTTCTAGATGACTATAGAGCTCCACATAGAGCAGAAAATGAAACAGAGATCCTGGTTATATATCATATAATTCATACATTGTTGCTGCCTGTAGTTTTATTTCCTACTACTTTGGGAGGATTTTTGTTGTTGGTTAATTGGTTGGTTGGTTGGTTGGTTGGTTGGTTGGTTGGTTGGTTGATTTTGGTTTTATTGGAGACAGGGTTTCTCGGTGTAGACCCGACTGTCCTGGAACTCATTCTGTAGATGAGGCAGGCCTCAAATTCAGAGTCCACCTGCCTTTGCCTCCTGAGTGCTGGAGTTAGAGTTGTGCAGGACCAACGCCTGGTAATTTTCAACTACTTATGAAAGATTTAAGTGATATTAAACTAAAAAAGCCAGGTATAGTGGTGATGCCTACCATCCAGCCCTAGGGAGGCATTCTCTCTGGTTTGTTGATTTGGAAATTGTAATCATGATTTTATTGTTGAAAATAGCAGATTTTTGTCCTTCACGGATTGGGTCAGAATGACAGTAAGGTAGAGAATGGCATTGTGGGGCCCAGAACTGATGTGGGAATGCGTTTATGTATGCTGTGAATCTCAATCTTTAAATAAAGGAGCTGTTTTGGGCCATGGCAGGCACCATAGAAAAAGTAGGAGGAGAAATCAGAGCTTAGGCAGGAGAAGCAGGGTGGAGTCAGACAGATCGAGCCAGCCGCCCAAGGAGCAACATGTAAGGAGCACGGGTGAGCTACGGGCCACAGCTCGGCTATACAATTGCCATCACAGGCTTAGTAAAAACCAACCAGACAGTAGGCCTGCAAGTCTCTTATTGGCAGCCTCTGGTAGTTTCAGGAAAAGCCCGTAACAGACCTAGGAAGGGTCCAGCATCTAAGGGGAAATATCTGATAATCCAAATATTCTAATCATTAGAGAGTCCTTGATCCCAGCACACACTATTCCCCCTTGATCTCAGTAAGATACCCCTAGACAAATGTCAGCCAGTCATGGTCTTGAACCCTGGAAATCCCCTCACCCCAACCTCTACTGTGATAAAAAACCCTACCCTGCCTAGATTTGGGGCTCTCTCCTCTAACGACTTTGTTGTACAGACAGAGACCAAGCTTAAGCTTGAATAAAGGCTCTTTGCTTTTACATATGGGATTCAGTCTCTGTGGTGGCCTGTTGGAGTCCTCTTGATCTGGGTATAACAGTATGAGGTGAGGTTTTAGATTTTTAAAGAGTGGTTTTGTCAAAACCAAGCATACCTATAATTATAGCACATAAGATTTTGAAGGAGAAGACTCATGAATTTGAGGTCAGTCTGTCTCAAAAGTATTTCCTTTCTTGTATGTATATTACCCTCTTTGCAATGGAAATCATAGGGTTTTTTTTTTTTTTTTAAGTTAAAAACTACTTGAAGACTGGAGGCATTATTCAGGGATAAAAAATATTTCCTGGCATGTAGAACACTGTGTGTGTGTGCATGTGCATGTGCGTGTGTGTGCATATATCTACACATGTACATATGTGTGTTAACATATGTAGATGCATTTATGTGTGCAGGTGTACATGAGGGCCAGAGGTTAACATCAGATGTCTTCTTCCCTTATTCTCTTCCTTGTATGTTGGTAGAATCTCTCACTTGAACCCAAAGCTCACCTATTCAGCTTGACTATAGATTCCCCTATCTCCAATATTTGCATGGTGCTTGTCATCTAAACTCCTGTTTTCCCTGGGCTATCACCCCAAAGCCCACCAGCACTTTATCTTATAAACTGGAGAGATAACTCAGTCTTTAAGAGCTAATCTCAAAGACGACCTGAGTCCTGTCCCTAGCACTCATGTTCAGTGGCTCACAATCAGCTCCAGCTCTATGGCATCTGCTGCCCTCTTCTGGCCTCCATGAGCACTGCATTCACATACACAAACCTATTCACAGACACACACACATACACATAATTTAAAATAAAAATAAAGTATTTTTAAAGTCACATGGTTATTTTCTAGTATTACCTATCTAGCATCAGGACCAGGCAGTGATGGTACATACCTTCAATTCAAACACTTAGGAGGCAGAGGAAAAATCTATCTAGCTATAGCTACACTATTCCCTTTATTCAGATAATAAATATTCTAACATGTCCAGTCACTGTTCTATTCTCTAGAAATCAACTATTGAACGAGATATATGCCAGGTCACTGCCAGGCTGGATTTTATATCTGAATAATTTTTTTAAAGATGGTCCTTCTGAGAGAAAAATAGAGGAAGAATAGATTTTAGCCCATTTTTCCACCTCAGCCGGGGCTTCCTTGCACTCTAAACAAATGAGTTGACTTCAAGGGGCTTACTGTGGGAGGTTGTGTTGTTTCATTTTAAATAATTGTCCCACCCACTGGTTTAATAAAAAGAGCTAATTGGCCAAAGGCAGGCAGGAAGTGTAGGCGGGGTTAGCAGACTAAGAAAATCTCTGAGAGCAGCATGCCAGAGAGAGCACCAGAGAGAAGCCACAGGAAGCAGAGGACAACCATGCAGCTCTAAAGAAAGGTACCAAGCCACATGGCTGAACAAGAGACATGGGTTAGATGAAGGGTAGAGAGCTAGCAAGTGATATGTCTGGGCCTGAGGCTGATCAGCCTAAAACTACAGTAAGCCTCTGTGTATTTCTGCGGGCCTAGACCTTGAGGTTAGACCTGAAAATCCGGGCTAGAAACCTCATACTACAAATGGCAGCCCAATGTGGGGCAATGATGCCCACAAAGAGCCATAGAAAACTTAAAAAATGGTCTAGAGCCCAAAGCAGCCTCTGAATATGTCTCCCATGTGAGCTGTGGTACAGAGACGCCCTGCTAAAGCACATAGGCTTGAACTACAATGGTGGGCTTTTGGAGTGCAGCTTAAGGTGTAAAATGGCTGGTTCCTCAAGTCTCACAGGAACCTCAATATAAGCAAAAGGTTATGAATGATTTATTTAAGGTTTACCTTCATAAGTAGAAAAGGGAACAGAATCAAAGATGGCTTTCTAGTGTTGATGTTTTCATGGATCAGCTCTGTTTGCCTGAGGCAAACCGAAGCTTGACTTTTTTAAGAGAAGCTTCCTGATTCAGCCTTAAAGGCAAAATACTTGTGAGTCTTTTAAAAGGCCCTGCTGCCTAATACTTAAATAGAGTTAGTGAGCAGCAGCTTACCTTTTAGTGGAAGCAGAAAAATAATAACTAAGGCACGGTTGTTTAAATGAGAATGGTCCCCATACACTCATATGTTTGAATACTTGGTCCCCAGTGGAAGGAGGTATGTTACTGGGGAATGGGCTTTGAAGTTTCAAAAGCACATGCCATTCTCACTTAGCTTTCTCTGTTTTATGGTTGTACTCAAGACACAAGCTCTCAGCTACTACTCACGCACCATTTCTGCATGCCTGCTGCCATGTATCCCACCATCACTGACATAGACTCTAACATTTTAAAATATAAATTTCTTCTATAAGTTACCTTTGTCATGTTGTCTTACTGGGAAAGTGAAGAGGAAAAAAAACTGGGCAGCATCTTTGGAGAGGCTTAACTCCAAATAAATATTATTCAGTATTGCCTCAGAGAGCAAGACCGCTCCTCCAAACACTCAGATCCCTGGGACTGAACCTGTCCCTTGCTGCTCATTGAGCAATATATATAACCTCCCTGAGGATAGCACTGAAATGCAAATCACCTGTCTCATCAGGCTGTGTTGTGGAGCAGGTGTGTGTTCACATGGGCCACTTTAAGGATGATTTTAGCCTTTCAAGCTGCAGGGGGACCCAGCCTCTCTAGGACTTTTGTTCTCCAATTTACACCTTTAGCAAGTTGATTTCCATATCCCCATAACATCCTAACCAAGCTTCCAAAGGGACAATGTCAAATACAAATTCTTAGTCAAGAAATATCATAGTGTGACAGATTTTTCATAACCAAGTTTTGCATAGGTTTGTACCCTTGGGAAACTCTCAGACATAATTTACACATTTTAAACTGTAGGTGCTGAAGACAAAGGGCAGATTAAGGCTATGAGCCAACATTCAGGAGCCATGTTGTTGTATAGTTCTCCCTACATGGTTGTTCTGAGTTTTCCATTAGAAAAATCAATGCAAACTTGTAGTATCTGTCATTTCATGGGAGCTTATCAAGTGGCAAGTTCAAACTCACATATGAACACAGTTCTCTGAAATGTAAACTAGATAAGAGTCTGAAGAGTCAAGTCAGAATTGAAGAGACAGTTAAAGACAGAAGATGGCTAGTGACAGCAGATTCCAAAGATGGGTCAATGAGGAGCCAGAAAGCAGCCACTGACTTTGCAGATGGTTACTCTATCAAGAATAGTTTCAGCATGATATCTGTGGTGGAAGTATTGTATTAGACTTTGAAGAATTATGAGCTGTGTGAATGGAGACAGAGAGCTGACTCCACTCTGGGATAAGGTTCAGGTAGGAGAGGAAAAAAGAACTCCACTAGAGTGGAGAACAAAAGTACATCTGCTTCTTATTCCAAGGTCAGATCATTTAAGCATGGTCACATTTCAATCAATGACAGTGGGTATGGTGGGAGAGATGTTTGAATGGAGAAGAGGCATGCTCAGTGATTTACAAAACGGGAGGGTAGCAATCATAGGACCTAGAACCCAAATGATGGAAATATACCTTTTGTTGTAAGACTATGTGGTGGTGTGAATAAAAATGTCCCCCATAGGGCCATGTGAACCATTTGTATTGAAATCTAAGGATCATGCTGATCTGGCCCTTCCCCTTGCTGGCTACTGTAGCAGGAGAGCTGCTCCCAGCCCTCACCACAGGTACAGTAGAGCTAACCTCCATGGAGTGGGTGTGGGAGAACTGGCTCTGCTCCTTGCCTGAGGTGGTGGGGTGGGTGGTCTCAGTGTAGGCTTAAACTGACCAACTCTGCTACCACCCAGGCCCACATTCAGTGCTTTGAGTTTTCCCACTTCAACATCTACCCCATCTATGACCTGCTGGAATGTGTGAAGAGATGGGTCCTGTGGAAGGAACCAAAGCTGCAGGATCTGCACGACTCAGGGCAACAGCAGGATACCTGAGAAGAGTTTCAGTGAGGGTCTAGTATTGATGGTGTACCAGAAACCAGAGGCCTTGAACCAGACCAACAACTCATTACAGTGAACTATTGCAAATAAAGCTGTTTGGACAAAAGGGTGTACTGCATGACACACTGCAATTCCCAAAGTCTGAAGAACAAAGAAGAATGAAGAGGTGATGAAGACATCGTGGGAAAGATGGAGGAGTGAAATGTTGTTTTGTTCTGTTTTCTTAATTAATTTTTCAAATGTTTCTTTGGGGGATGATGTTGCAAGGGTGAAGGGTGGATATGGAGGGACTGGGAAATCAGTGATTTGGGGGTGGTTGTTGTGAAATTCCCAAAGAATCAATAAAAAAATTATGTTTAATAAAAGGGCCCCTGTAAACTCTTAGAGAGTAGCACTACTAAAGGAAATATGTCACAGAGGGGTGGACTTTGAAGTCTTAGATGCTCAAGCCAGGCCCAGTGTCTCATTCTCATCCTGTTGCCTGCCCATCCAGATGTAGAACAGCTACCCCTCCAGCACCATGTCTGCCTGCATGCCACCATGCTTCTTGCCATGATAATAGTGGTTTAAACCTCTGAACTGTAAACCAGACCCAATTAAATGTTTTCCTAAGAGTTGCCTGGTCATGGTATCTCTTTGCAGGAATATAAAGTCTAAATAAGACAGACAAGAAAATATGAGTGAAGGTTTGTGATGCTTAAACTTCAATGTCAGCATCACTGCATTTTAGAAACAACTAGGTAACACATGTCTGTAGAAGTTTTCTGAGAAGTCTAACAGAGGAGGTAATACTGTCCATGGACAGGGTCCTGAACTGTGTATAAAAAATAAGAAAGTAAGCCGAGCAATAGCATTAATCTCTCTCCCTTCTAGACTATGGATGCATATGATCAGGGACTTCAAGCTCCTGCCATAATGCCATCTCACCAGGATAGTCTGTACCCTCAAATGTGAGCCAGAATAAACTTCTCCTTCCTTAAATTGCTATTTTGTCTCTGCAATGAGAAGAGTGACTAATACAAAGGTTAATATGATAAATTCTTAAGAATGCAAGTAGAAGATTTAAATTCTCATAATCTAACAAATGCTGTTGTCAGATGTAAGGCTGAGAAACAAGAATTTTTAATAGTAGAATAACGAGACCAACTTGTAGAAATATAAAAAAAAGATGAGTGATAGTTTTGTATCAGCTCATAATACATTCTGGATAGTATAGCTTATTTTTAAAGTTTTATGTTTATTTTATATGTTTATGTCTTGCTTGCACGTGTCTATGAAGCACTTATGTGCAGTACCTGTGGAGACCCCAGTATTCTTAACTGCTGAGCCATCTCTTAGCTGAATAGTGCAGTTCTTTTGTTTAGTTTAGTTTAGTTATTTGTTTTGTTTTTTTATGGTTTTGTTTATTTGTTTTGTTTTTCAAGACAGGGTTTCTCATGTAGTTCTAGCTGTCTTAGAATCTGCCCTGTAGACCAGAGTGACCCTATGTCACAGATACCTGTCTACCTTTGCTTCCTGAGTGAGTGCTGAGATTACAGGCACGGGTCATCACCACCTGGCTTAAAATATGTAGCTCAGGTTGACCTAGAATTCAAGATCTTTTGGTCTTTGCCACCTTCAGCAAATCCTACTGGTGTGTGCTACCACAACCAGCAGCAGCATAATTTCTAACCCATAAGTTCTCTTAGTTAAGGAAGGAAGGAAGGAATGAAGGAAGGAAGGAAGGAAGGAAGGAAGGAAGGAAGGAAGGAAGGAAGGAAGGAAGGAAGGAAGGAAGGATAGGAGTGGGAACATAACTCAGTGGTAGAGTGCATGAGACCCAGGGTTCCAAACCCAGAAAAGGAGACAGTGGGAATAAGGAAACAAGGAGGTGGGGGGGGGCTGAAGAAATAAAATACTTCTAAGTATATAATAACTAGAATTCTTTCAAAGAGTTCTTAAAGCTAACTTTTTAGAGGGTAAAATCATAGACCTAAGTTTTTTTCTGACAAAAATAAAAAGAAACAAAAACTATGAACGCACACAAGGAGAATGCTGTGTCCCTAATGCTGAACTGTGGAAAACCTCCCTCTGTTTCTGCTGTAGTCAGTTTTGTGACAGCTTTTGTTGCAGGCACCGATATGCCCTTGGGTGAAAATTGTTCTGAGAACCCTTCTGTATCAGGCACCTGGCTCTTTAGTACCGTTAATCAACCCTCTTTAAAGTTATTTTAAATTAAGAGTCTGTCATGGCTCATTGTAAAGTGACTCTGACCTCATCTCTGCCCAGCAAGGGCTCTTAAGTAGTGCGTACACATGACAGCATTTTATAACCACATTGGGAGATATGTGAGCTGGGTCAAAATATGAAGATGAACTCATTTTCAAGGTCACTGTTTCAGTAAGAAAGAAGTATAATTGAAAAAAGCTGATTCCAAGAAAGTTTTGGCCACTATTATGGGACTTCTCTCCAACAGACTGAGCAGACCATAAATTATTAATTTGTATTAATGAGCTGTTTTGATTTTCCTTATGAGATTCGAGCTACCATACCAACCAAGCCTAGCTCATGCTCTATCTATTCTAACAAGAGCGCACTCTTATCCTGGATAGGGCTTCATGTCTTTGAAGTTTCGTAATAGTACTATTTCTTTAAACCACAAGAGGACGCCTGCAAACTTTCTTGGTGCTGAATCCCAACCCTAGGGTATTCTAAAGAGATGTCAGAGAAAGAGCATCTAATCCAATTTAGCCATTGTGCAAATGAGCATAACGAAGCACAGAGAATGTAAATGGCCTAATCCAAGTCACACTTCCAGTTCGGAGAAAGCAGGATTCAAGTTTAAATTCTCAAACCCACTTTCATTTCACCAAGAGGCAGTGCTTCCAATGCAAAACAATACACTTTTTTTTTTTTTAACAGTCTTACAAATAAAATCTACTGCCATTATTTCTTCCACTATCCTCCATCAGAATCTAATCGGATAGAATTGGCCTCTCGGCATTTCTGAAGAACCACCAGGTTCTCAGACAAGTTTGAAAGTAATTGATGGGTGAATAACTGAAGTAGGAGTCCTAAAACAAGCTTGCTCTCCTGATTCTCCCCCTCCTCCACACCTCCACTGCATGTCCACCTAAACCTACCTATAGAAGTTCACAGGACTCCTTAGTTCAGATAACCAGTAACCTTTAATGAATCTTCAGTTTGCCCGCCCTTCCTTGGGCCAAAATTAAATAGTTAGTCTCAGTCATGAGTGTGTTTGGCCTTCTCTGGTCACTCAACTTTCTGTTCCACCTACAATCTAATGGCCTTCCTCTGCTTCATCTTCTGCTGAATTCTGCCAAATGAATCAAATAGAAACTTCTTGCTTCTGATATAAAATTGTGTCTAGCTTTCCTTAATCCTGACCTGTATCAACAGCTCCTTTGCAGTTCTGGTGATTAACACCCTCAAGCCCTGTCCTTGTTTCTATCATTGCTGACTCAAAACAGAGACCTCACAGCTGCCAAGGGTTGTTCTGAAAAAGTCCATATGTTAATTTATTGTAGTCTTCACAGTGGTCCTACAAAGACTGAAAAAAAAAATCCATTTTGCATATGAGACTCTTGGGCACAGAGATTATGAGCTGAAAAATGGCAGAAGAAATGAAATTCTAGCCTAGATAATCTAGCTCCAACGCCTGAACTCTGTCAAATATGTGTGTGGTCTGCAATGGCTATGCTGGCAGCTTTACTTAAAAACAGGAGCCTAGGCATCAAGTCCCTCCATTCCCACTCACCTACCTAATAATTCATTTATGTTCCTACCACATTTGTTACTTTCTCAAGTCCCTCCATCTCTACCCACCTAGATAACAATTTGTCTATATTCCCATTGTATTTGTTACCTTCTCAAGTCCCTCTATCTCTACCCACCTAGCTAACAATTTGTTTATATTCCCATTGTATTTGTTACCTTCTCAAGTTCCTCCATCCCCCTCTATATAATGACATATCTACATCCCAATGTATTAGTTACTTTTTCTTTTCCATGACATCTCTAATGACAAACATAACTGAATGGTTTATTTTTGGCTCAGGGTTTAAGAAGGTTCAGTTGTATCAAGGTGACCGGATGTTCACATTGAGTTAAGAAGCAGAATCCAGACTGGAAATAGAAGGCAGTTTTAAAACTCCAAGACACATCCAAGTGCTAAGGCCATGGGAATATACAGCAGGTGACAACTAGTGCTTAGTAAGTCAACCCGCCCGATGTATAATTGCCTGATGGGGACCCCATCTGTCAGAGCCATGGGGTCACTGACTGTTGGTGACAGTTGTTTTCTGTCTATAACTTTCTTCGGTGTCACTGCTATTCCTCCCTAATAAAAATAGCTGTGGAGGGTTCTTTCCACAGCCCATTGGTAGTGTGTTTTACATCTTTGAGCACACTTATAGTTGTGACCAGTCAGGAAAGTTTATGTTTAAGCTATATAATTCTGATATATAGAAATAATACTAGAATATTCTTTTTTCCTGACATAGGAAAAAAATGGTATTTTCAGTCTCAAAGACAACTAATTTTAGATTTCAGAACAAATTCAAACAGACTAAACTGCTTCTGTAGAAAATACACAAAGACTAACTCCCAGATGTTTAATGCTAAATCAAGGCCAGGCTGTTTTGTGACATACCCACCCTTGCAATTGTTGACTTTTTTACACATATACTGACCACTCAAGGTTCAACCTGCTACTGTTATTGTTACATCCTGAATTTCAACGTCATTCTCTGTCTGGGAAAATGTTATACACAAGACCAAGATTTACAGTGGCAGGTCTTTCTGACCTTCCTATCCTGAGAAAAACTGTAAGACTCCATGTATTATGAGAATGGGTTGGGCTCTGAAAATGTAACATTTAATTGTCCAGAGTTTGGCTAAGGAAGCAGGAAGCAGAGGCAAAGTAGAGGGGAAGAGAGGAGGGATGAGTGTGTGTGAATGAGTGTGCAAGAGCAGCAGCAATGTAGAGGTGAAGCTGTGCAGAATGTAAGTGTGCTTGTGCTGAACTAGAGAGGAAGAAAAAGCCTAAAGAGAAGGTGAGAGGTGTGTGAGAGAATGAACGGATGAGGGAGTGAGTGAGCTGTGTGGAAGAAGCATGTATGTGTGAGAGATAAAGCTGTATGAAAGAGCTGTTGCCACATATAGGAACTGTGAAAAAAGTTATATGAGACGGTATAAGAACATTGTAAGATGTTATCTGGTGAGAGAGCTGTGTAAATGAAGTAACTGTGGATGAGGGAGTGAGTGAGCAAAGAGTGAGTGAATGGTGTGGAAGAAACATTTGTGTATACATGAGTGTATGAGAGATAAAGCTGTGTGAAAGAGCTGTTGCTATGTATAGGGACTGTGCAAAGAGCTGTATGAGAGTGTGTAAGAACAATGCAAAATGTTACAAGGTGAGAGAGCTGTGTATATGAAATGAATAGCTATGGCTGTGGAGATTTGTAACTGTGTGGAGGCAAAGAAGATAAAACTGTATAATAGGTGTAGAAGAGAAACAAGTGTAAAAAAATGTGTAGACATGTGAAAATAGGTATAACTGTGTATAGAGATGTATGGCCATATGTATGTAAAGAAAGATATGTAGCTGTATGTGTAGATTTCGGCAGTGTGGAGATATGTAGCTATGCAGAGACAGCAGAGTCAGAGACAATTTTTAAGAAGCGATAAAAGAGAAAGTTACCATCAGAAGGCATGTATGTTTCCTTATTTTATTAGTGAGAGATTTATTCTTAATTTTTCCTTATGATTAAAAAAGGTTCTTATCCCTCAACACCGAGGCGTTCCTTTTATTACTCTGTAGAGGATCATGGAAGCTGATCTCTGATTCTGCAAGTCCCTAGGTCATGAGCACCAGGTAAAGCTGAGTGACCAGTTTCCCTAACCCTCCTTATGTTCTTTCTTTTGTGTTTTTCTCTCAGAATAACTCAGAGTTTCAGGCTGGTATACAGAAATAGGAAGAAAAAAACAGGTCTCTTATGTAGGCAAAGTTTACTTAGAAGGCACCAGTGCAGGATAGATATTTATTAAAATATAAACCAACGCTCACGGTACAGGTAACAGTTTATAGTAGCACCTGAACAGGGACTGGAGTCTGGAATGGTGGACGATGGATTCCGATCCTGTCTCTCCAACAGCCGGGAACCAGGAAGCAGGCCCAGAAGCCCCTTATCAATGGGGTTGGCCACACCCCCTCCAGGTTGGCCACACCCCCTCCAGGAGCTAGGGACCCTGGATAAGGAGCTAGGACCTTATCAGCTGACACCTGAATCCCACTACACTCTTACAACATTCCTGAAAAGGAAAGAGTCAACTTGCCAACTACTTGTGGCTTGGAATTCAGCGTGCTGTATCAGGGGACAACAGAGCAGTTTTTCTGTCTGCCTGCATGACCTATGCTATTTGGAAATTTATTAATAAACTATATGACTGGCTTCTTCAACTAAAACTCTACTTCCTAAAGATTGCATGACCTTTGAAAATCACATCACCAGCTAGGGACAGAGCATGAGATATTTTACATTCAAACCACATCACTATTGTTTATTTGGGTTTTTGTTTTGTTTTTTTGTTTGTTTGTTTGTTTGTTTGTTTGTTTTGACATGTAGGAATGGAACCCGGGTCCTGGAGCATAATGGAACAGCCCAACTCTCCTACCAACAGTTTTGATCTCAATTTCTCCAGCATTCCAGAGGACTTATTCTGCCAGTGATTCCTCCTTTATTCCAGAATGGAAAATGATCAGTCAAGGTTTCTTATAAAGCCCCACTTGTAGAACCCATGACTACCCTGTGGTTCTTGTCCTTCCTCATTGGAAGCTTCTTTCTTTCATCTTACAGTGCACACTTCTTTCCTGTCTTTTACAACGGAGAGTCTCACTTGTTACTTTACTATTTTGCATCTGACAGGTAATTGTGCATATCAAAATCCTATGATTATTTTTTGTATATATCCAGATATAGAGCTCTCAGACATGTCTCCAACACCACATATTCATTGCCACCATACTTCCCACCATGATTACAACAGACTAAGCCTCTGACTGAACTATAAGCTAGCCCCAGTTAAATGTTTACCTTTATAAGTGTTGCCAAGGTCATGGTGTCTCTTCACAGCAATCAAAATCCTAATTAAGACAAAAATCGTTACCAGGGATTGGGATATTGCTGTGATATACCTGACTTTATAGGAATGTGGATTTGGGGATTTTGGATTAAGAAAGCTGTGGAATGGTGGTGCACACCTTTATTCCCAGCACTTGGGAGACAGAGGCAGGTGGATCTCTGAGTTCAAGTCCAGTCTGGTCTATAGGCTGAGTTCCAGGAAACCCTGTTTGAAAACCAAACCAAACCAAACCAAACAAACAAATGAAAAAGAATCCAACCAACTAAGCACTCAGAAATACTATAAACTAGCCATGGTGGGCCATGCTGCTGACGCTAGCTAATTGGAGAGCTGGGATAGAGTATTGAGTACAAGAGTTCCAGATCAGCATGAGCAATACTGAAGGACTCTGGAAAGGAAGATGGAGAATTAAGAGAAGTGGAAGGAATACAGAACTTGACGAAGAGAAAGGGAGAGAGGAAAGAAGGGAAAGTGATGTATCATTTCTACTCTGAAGCAGGTACAAATCTACTGTTCCTCCTCTACCTTTTTATGTCACCATGACAAGGTGATAGGTCAGTAGCTGTTACAGGATTCAGGAAGTCCCTGGATGCTACTCACATACTAACAGAGAAGATCTGTATTATGTTACTTCACAGACTTCCTATTTCTCCCTGGAAATCCCATCTATCTTCCTCTGCCTAGCTATTGGCCATTCAAGTCATTATTAAACCAATCAGAAGGTTGTAGACGGAGTTTACCCACAAGAACACCAATACTAGAAAAATATTTATTAGAATATAATCCAGAACTCACGGTACAGGTAACCAAGCACAGTAGGGACCGAAGTCTGCAGACGGACGGACGAAGGGGTCCTTCCTCCAGCAGCCAGGAACCAGGAAGAGAGCCCCCCAGCGTCCCAGCAGCCCCTTATCAAAGGGGTCGGCCACACCCCTTCCAGGAGCCCGGGACCCTGGATAAGCTTCTTTGGACCTTATCAGCTGACACCTGAATCCCACAACATCTCCCCCCTTTTTCTAACTAAGAAGGTTCTAAACTAAGACTATGTACAGTAGGAATCATTATGAGGTAGTATCTAGGAGAGGTTAAAGTACAATTGCTAATCAAAGCCTAACTTATATAAGGTATATCTAATAGTTTTAGAATATTGGTAGATAGTAGGGTGTATAGATTATTTTAAAGGGTTAATCTGGGAAAGTGAGAATCTAACACCTGAGTGTTCTTATCTAAGGGATACTAGGGTGGAAACCTTAAACATCTATTCTTCAACCTCTTCGAGACCTGAGAAGGAAGGTAAATTTGTCTGAAAGACAGAAGTACATGGAAGCAGCTACTTCCAAAATTTGGGAGAGGACAGCAACACAGCTACCTGGACAATCACCTCTGGATTTGTGCACCGTTAGAGCATCTATCGGATTGGCTATAGGCCTATGGCATCTGACAGATCTTTTTACAAGCAGAACAGTTTTGAAGGGACTGTCTTATCCTGTCTAGGCAGGTTTCGTCAGTCTCCATCTCAATTTGTTCATCCAGCTTGATATCATGTGTGTACTGTCAGCAATCAAGGTAAGGACAGTTCCTTACTCAACCGGCCATTTTTTGCCAAAAGGACCAACTCCAATGGAGTATCCTTGATGCTCAACACCATCTCGTGAAGGGAGCAGTGACACCAGGAGTCGTCGTGTCTCTCGTGGCCAAATTTTAAATGTTAAATGCCATATTCTCTGGGTCTATGAAACGGTTGAAGATTCTTGTCCATCTATGATATTCTAACCTGTATCTGAAATGACTGGGATATGATACCTTAAATAGTGTTGACGGCAGATCTTATCGTCTTAAGGAATAAACCCTGTACTAAAAATTAGAATACTTATATAAGGGATGTACAATCTCTGAACAATGACTCTTAGTAGAACTATCGAGCATTAGCCAGGGGTATCTTACCAGGTAAAGTGTCCACAGCATTTTATACATGTAAATACATATATATCATCTAAACAGAGGTATATAAAACATCTTGTGCATATATCATAACTAGTGCAATCATACATTATATCTAGTATAGTCAAATGAAGGTAGTAATTGCATAGTATACATGACAATGATGTGCAAATATTTTAAACAGAGGTAGAAGCATACATAAAATATAGCAATTTCAAATTCAGCTTTACATAATAGTTACAGATTCAGATTTATATCGAAGTACAAGTTGCTTTGGTTACATAAAACAATCTCAGATTAAACTTTGTACCAATGTACAAATTATCACAATTAAACATATGAAATGATTTTGCATTAGTATCAATATACAGATATCTATGACAGTGCAAATTGTCTTTAGCTTAGCCCATACATTTAGCTAAAATGAAGTATAGGTAGGTAGAACAGTCTATCTTTATCTATCCTATCTATTCCCCCTCTCTTCTAAAAAAAAGATCTCTGATGCTATATTATAGCTTTGTCTTTTACCCAGTTTTACCCACAACCTTTGGATCATAAAACTTATTGGGAAAGGGGGCGTAGTCGTTTATAAGGTTGCTTCCTGCTGACTTAAGGGCGATGGCATCTCTTTGGGGTCCTGTAAAAGCTAAAACAATGGTTAGTTCCTAATGGACTGACCATATACATCTATAACCAATTTTAGGATAGTGGTTAACTCCATCTGGAAACTTAATTAGCAGTGTGATCTGAAGGATAATCATAAGGAGCTATCTTGCAGCTGTTTTTGAATAATCTATTTCTTGAAAGCAATTATTGATTGGTGCGCACCAGGTTCCTGATTTTTCTATTTTTGTCTCTGCTGTCTGTCTATCTGTCTCTTATTCTCTCTCTCTCATATTCTTTCTTCTATTTTTGTTTTTGTAGCAGGAGTTGTTCCGGTGGAGGCCCCATCTCGGTTTCAGATTCTTTGTAGATAGCTGATAGGAGGAAATGTTATTTACAGTGGAAAACTGAAGCATTGTCGATATTCAAGAGATATTTATATCTTTCATGACTTTAGGAGACTGGAAGCAGATAGAATGAGATGTTTGAGAGGTACAGAAACAGGGAGGAACAAGGTTTAAGATGAAGTCACAGTAATATTGGTCCCTAAATATTATGCCTTCTGTCTCACACCAGGTGGCTTTTATGATGTGAGACAGAATTTTTCATATTTCTTTACCAATATGCTTGGGTTTAGATAGGGAGAAAGCCACAAGTTCCCAATCCAAATCCAGCCTTATTAATAGTCAAATCAGGACCAAATTTTTTTTTTTTTTTTTTTTTTTTTTTTTTTTTTTTTTTGAGATGTAGATGTAAGATGTAAAGCAGTAAAAATTGAGAAATTACCCAGTAGTGCACATGTGTATCAGTTGGTCTCGTAGTCCGTCTTGTACAGTCTTTAATCATCAGTCTGTCTTCTATTGCAGGTGAGTAATTATTCAATGTTTAGACAATGCCGTAAAAATAGTTGTATCCATTTTCCTGTAAAGACAAAACTGAGAGACCCTGCCCCAGGTTTGTTAAGTGTGTTTTCCTTACCACACATCCGTTTGTCATGTCAGGGATGAGCAGTCACTTTTCTTGTTCAGGAAGAGACTCCTTTTCGAAGCGGGCTTTTATTAGTTTTGTTGGTACCCATATCTTTTCTGTCCCTGTTGAAACAAGAGCAAAACCCCTACCCCACCGAAGCGCATACCCTGGCTTCCATTTGGAAGTCAACACATCTTTGAAGTAAATGGGTTGATTTAACTCAGAAGATTTTTCTACTACCCAATGTCTCTCAGCAGCTGAAGTTCCCTTTTCATCAGCATTAAGAAAATTTAAAGTCAATAAGGCACTATGCAACCTCTCTCTGGGCTTTTTCATTTCTTTCTTTTGTTTATAGAGCATCTCTTTTAATGTGCGGTGAGATCTCTCCACGACTGCCTGTCCTGTAGGATTGTGTGGTATCCCTGTAATATGCTTTATATCATAGTATGCAAAAATTATCTTCATTTTTCGGGAGACATAAGCTGGAGCATTGTCAGTCTTAATCTGAGTGGGAATTCCCAATACGGCCATGGCTTCCAAAAGGTGAGTAAGTACAGCATCAGCATTTTCTGAACTCAGGGCAGTCGCCCATTGCATTCCAGAATAGGTGTCAATAGTATGATGTACATATTTCATCTTTCCGAATTCTGGAAAGTGAAACACATCCATTTGCCATATCTCATTTCCGTGTGTACCCTTAGGATTAGTTCCTGCAGGTAAAGATGGTTGGTTATAGAAAGAGCAAGTGTCACATTTTTTTAGTATTTCCTTTGCTTCAATCCAAGTGATGGGAAAACTCTTCTTCAGCCCTTTGCTGTTAACATGATGCTTTTCATGAAATTCTGTGGCCTTTAGCACGCTTCCTATTAGCAACCGATCTATTTCCTCATTACCCTGCGCTAGAGGGCCTGGGAGGCCCGTGTGTGCCCTGATATGTGTTATGTACATAGGATGTATCCTACCTCTGATGATATCTTGTAGTTGTATGAATAGTAAGGTCAAGTCCGTATCATCAGGAATGAAGTCAGCAGTTTCAATATGTGAAACAACTCTTTCTGCATATTGAGAGTCAGTAATTAAGTTAAGAGGCTCTGTGAAATCCAACAACACCATAATGATCGCGTATAGTTCTGACTTTTGAACAGAGTTATAAGGGCTCTGAGCCACTTTAGTTAGGTTTTCAGACTTGTAGCCAGCCTTCCCTAAATTGTTTGCATCTGTATAAAATATAGGGGCTCCAGAAATTGGTTCATCTTGTACTACACGAGGAAAGATCCAATTAGTTTCCTTTATAAATTGAATTCTCTTGTTTTGGGGATATTTATTATTAATTTCTCCTAAAAAGTCACTGCAAGCCTTTTGCCAAGGTTCACTGTCTGCCCATAATCGTTCAATTTCTTCATTAGTCAGAGGCACAACAATTTCTGCAGGGTCCTTTCCAGTCAATTGGCGGAGTCTCAATTTACCTTTAAAAATCAGATCAGCAATTTTTTCGATATATGTCTTCATCTTTTTGCTTGGCCTATGTGGCAGAAATATCCATTCTAATATGATGCTTTCTCTTTGCATTAAGATTCCTGTTGGAGATTGTCTTGAGGGTAAAATAACAAGTATGCATTCCAAGTCTGGATCCACACGATCCACATGTGTTTCCTGAAGTTTTCTTTCTACCAACTCTAATTCTTTCTCAGCTTCATCAGATAGTTTTCTTGGACTATTTAAACCCTTGTCACCTTCTAAAGTCTTGAATAAATTAACTAGTTCATAGTTTTTTATACCAATCATGGGCCGTATATGAGCAATATCTCCTAGTAGCTTTTGAAAATCGTTAAGAGTCTTCAATTTATCTCTATTTAATTTTACCTTTTGTGGTCTAATTTTTTGTAAACCTATCTTATATCCTAAATAATTGATAGAATCTCCCCTCTGTACTTTTTCTGGAGCAATTTGCAGTCCCCAATTAGGCAATACTTTCTGTAGTTCTTCAAACAATGTTTTTAATGTCTGTGGGTTTGGGTCTGCCAACAAAATATCGTCCATATAATGGTAAATGATAGATTGTGGGAAGCGCTTGCGTAGTATTTCTAGTGGTTGTTGTACAAAATATTGGCATAAAGTGGGACTATTTAACATTCCTTGGGGCAGGACTCTCCATTGGTACCTCTTAGCTGGCCCTGAATTATTAAGAGTAGGCACTGTAAAAGCAAATTTCTCTTTGTCCTGTTCCTGTAAAGGTATGGTAAAAAAGCAATCTTTCAAGTCAATAACTGTAATAGGCCATCCTTTAGGTAGTAGAGAAGGCAGGGGAATACCAGATTGTAAGGAGCCCATAGGTTGAATCACCTTATTAATTGCTCTTAAATCTGTCACCATCCTCCATTTTCCAGATTTCTTCTTGACAACAAAAACAGGAGAATTCCAGGGACTGGTTGATTCTTCAATATGCTGAGCCTGTAACTGCTCCTGTACCAACTGTTCTAACGCCTGAAGTTTTTCCTTTGTCAAAGGCCATTGTTGAACCCAAATAGGCTTTTCCGTTAACCATTTCAAAGGCAGTGCTGTGAGTGTCTTATTAAGAGGGCGATTCTTTTGTACAACTTGAATGGCTGGTGAATTTTTGTCATTTTTGGAAACATAGTTGATCCTTTGGCTGACATCATAACCAGGAGGGATTTTAATCTGGGTATTCCATTGCATTAGGAGGTCGCGACCCCACAGATTCACTGCTATATCAGCCATATATGGCTTTAACCGTCCTTTTTGACCTTCTGGTCCTATGCATTCAAGCCACCTCACACTCTGTTTCACCTGAGATATTGTTCCAATACCCAGAAATTGGATATCTACTGTCTGTAAAGGCCATCTCGGATGCCAGGACCGTGGGGTTATGATCGAAACATCAGCCCCCGTGTCGACTAAACCCTGGATATAAATATTGTCTATCAGTACACCCAATTTTGGTCTTTGTTCATTTATCGAAGTCTGCCAAAATATCCGTTTCGTAATTTTCTTTGGAGTTTTTGAATCTTCTTTTGAATTTATGTTATCATCTGATATCGTATGTTTTTCAAGATCAGGTATTGGGTGTTCTATTCGTCTTGAGGATGCTGGTCTTCTACTACGACCGGATATGATCTCACCATCCTCGAATTTGGAGTCTGATTTTGGGGGGCTTCCCGGGGGAAGCCCCGAAAGGCGTTTCCCGATGGCAGAGGGTTGCCTTCTTTATCTCTGGTAGATCTACATTCATTGGTCCAATGTCGTCCCTTGCCACATCTTCTGCATAATCCAGAAGGCAATGGCCTTCTGTTCGAATTAAACCTAGATCGGGCCTCGTTTCCAAGAGTACTTTGTGTACAGTTTCGTCTTACATGGCCTTGTCTACCACAGTTGAAACAAGTGATTCCTTGGTTCCTCTTCCTTACCTTATCAATGGTTTGGTCTACCCAATTGTCTTCATTACTATGGAGAGGTTCAGCATTGATTGTATATTGAATCCATTCTTCTAGAGGTGCGGCTCTGATTTTTAAAGGCAGAAGCATTCTTCTACATTCTGGATTAGCATGATCAAAGGCCAGAGAAAGTATTATTTGCTTTCTAGCTTCTGGATCTGATATTGCTCTATTAACAGCCGTGGTAAGCCTTTGTAGAAAGTCAGTATAAGGCTCTTTTAAACCTTGTTTGACCTTAGCATAATGCTCAACTTTTTGACCTGAGTCTAAAATCTTTTCCCATGCATTAAGTGCGGCCGTACGGCATAGCAATAAGGTATGTTCGTCATAAGTAGTCTGAGTCTTCACGTCAGCAAACATTCCTTCACCAAGGATTTGGTCCTGAGAAGCAAAGAAACCCCTAATCCTTCCTTGGTGTTCTAAGGTCCTGGCTTCTTCTCTAAACCAGCTTCTCCACTGCAAATTTTGACTCTGGTCCAAGACAGCAGCCGTTAGCTGCATCCAATCGAGGGGGAGGATTCGGTTTTTTGCAGACCATGAATTCAGGAGCTGCTTTACATAAGTAGAGTGAATACCATACATGGATATTGCCTCTTTAAAATCTTTGATGTCTTTCATATGTAGTGGCTCATAACTATACTCTACATATTCTGAGGAACCCCCTGGTGCCATCTTGGTCTGAATAGTAGCTGGGAATAATAGTGGTGGTGAAGGAGGTATCCCCGTGATGTTTACAACTTTATGTAAAGTATTTCCAGTACCATAACACCCCATTGGGGGTTGACCTGAACTGTTCTGAGCATCAGATGTATCATTGCCCTTTTGTAGTGTTGCAATATGGTCCCCACATTGTTCCATTTTAGATATAATGGGTTCCCATGTTTGGATTTTGGACACTACGGATTCCCATTCTTGGAATTTGGACAGTGCAGGTACAAATTCTTGTATTTCGGATACCATCTGTCTCAAAGTTTGACTTTCTTGATGAAGTGATCCTTGTAAAGACTTCACCGAGTTAGCAATTTTGAGATCTACATCATTAGCATAATTAATGATTTTCTCGTCCACTTTGTTAATGTGGTCAACAAGTTTCTTGTTCTCATCAGTTACGTAGAGTTTATATTGTTCTAGGTCTAAAGACCTCGCCGAGTTAGCAATTTTCAGATCTACATCATTAACATAATTAATGAATTTTTCATCCAGTTTATTAATGTGGTCAATAAGTTTCTTGTTTTCATCAGTTACGTAGAGTTTATATTGTTCTAGTACAGTGTTATCATTATGTGAAAGCTTGTTGTAACCAGTTTGTAGCATATCCATCGTTTTAGACATAGCAGAGTCTAATTCACATATCCTGGACAACAGCTGCTGATTGAAGGTCTGCATCTGCTTAACGTCATCTGACAGTGTAGCGTTTGATGATTCTATAATACCAAGTTTGGATGGCAATTGAAAGTTCAGATTCGTGACCTCAGTCATCACCCTTCTATTGTGGAACACAACATACAGAAACAGACCAAGAAATAGTAAAACTGGGGTACTGAACACCTCAAGATACTCATTTAAAAACTTGTCAACCATCGTGGAAAAATATATACCAAATTCCTCAAAAGAATAGTTGTCAGCCATTACCTCAATCCAGGTGCAATGACGCTGTGTGGTCAGAAGGTGTCACAATAACGTTTAGTGCCCTGCTGTATGGCCGCTGTAGAGACACCCAGCACGCTATTCACAGATCCTAGGTGTTAAAAGGGTCTCAGCAGACAAAATAAAATCTTTGGAAAAAACAAATTCTCACAAGTCAAGACAGGATGTTAATTACAAGATAGAATGGTTTTAGTTATCTTTGTTCACCTACAGGAGTAATTCACAATTGTCCCAGGTTACAGGGTTTAGGGGCGGAGCTGCTGCTTGAATCTGCAGTTTTTGGGTCAAACTCAGCCAGCCAGGTTGGGGGAAGGGCGCTCCTGCAGCCGCAGTTCAAACTCAATTAAAATGAACTGAGCAGCGGTACAGCTAGGGGGGGTGTGCAGCAGGCAGACAGCCCGGGTCTCAGCCGTTTAGTAGGCAGAGAGCCACAGCCGCGCGCTGGGGGAGGGGCGTGCGCAGCAGGCAGACAGCCCGGGTCTCAGCCGTTTAGCTAGGGAGAGAGCCGCAGCTGCGCGCTGGGGGAGGGGCGTGCGCAGCAGGCAGACAGCCCGGGTCTCAGCCGTTTAGCTAGGAAGAGAGCCACAGCCGCGCGCTGGGGGAGGGGCGTGCGCAGAGCCGCAGCCGCGCGACTGGTCGAGGGGCGGGGCTACAGACCGCGCGCGGCAGCTGCAACCGGCCCGGGTCTCAGCTAGCCGCGGGTCGTGTGCTGGGTGGGGGGGGTCTACCGACCGCAGGTGGCAGCGGGGCCGAGGCCGTGAGGCTGGCTAAGAGGCCTGGAGCCCCCGCTGGCGCCGGCTGAAACAGACCGGGAGCCTCGGAAACTGATGGCGTAAGCCGTTTGGAGGTCACCGCTCAAAACCAAATCTGCACGGGGCTGGATAAGCCCCGCCCACACTCAAAACTTGACCTGAGTGTGAATTAAACCCGTCCCGTGGGCCCGCCCGTGGGTCCGGGACACGTTGGGCGCCAGATGTAGACGGAGTTTACCCACAAGAACACCAATACTAGAAAAATATTTATTAGAATATAATCCAGAACTCACGGTACAGGTAACCAAGCACAGTAGGGACCGAAGTCTGCAGACGGACGGACGAAGGGGTCCTTCCTCCAGCAGCCAGGAACCAGGAAGAGAGCCCCCCAGCGTCCCAGCAGCCCCTTATCAAAGGGGTCGGCCACACCCCTTCCAGGAGCCCGGGACCCTGGATAAGCTTCTTTGGACCTTATCAGCTGACACCTGAATCCCACAACAGAAGGTGACTTAGGCAGGTGTGGTTAAACAAAGACACGTTTTCACACAGTTTATAAAAAGATTATCCAAATTATCCAAGCAGGGGTAACTTACAGTTTCAGAGGTTTAGCTCATTAACTTCATGGTGGGACAGAAGGAGCTGATCTTGATCTTCAGGCAACAGGAAGTGAACTGTGACACTGAACATAGCTTAAACAAAAGAGACTTCAAAGCCCACCACCACAGAGACACACTTCCTCCAACAAAGTCACACCTATTCCAACAAGGCCACACTTCCTAATAGTGCCCCTCCCTATGAGTTTGTGGAAGGCAACTGCATTCGAACTACCACATTCCACTCCCTGGCTCCAATAAGCTTTTAACTGTACCATAATGCAAAATATATCTAGTCTGACTTCTAAAGTTCCCATAGTCTACAATAGTCTCAACAATGATTAAAAGTTTAAACTTCAGAGTCTTCAGAGATTCTTACTTGTAATCCCCTATAAAATCAAAATAAAAAAGATTGCATACTTCCAACATATATTGGTACAGAATATATACATTATCATTCTAAAACATGCTGAAAGGCATATATTGAGGAAATACAGGACCAAAGCAAGATCAGAAGCCAGCTGGGCAAACTCCAAAATCTGCATATCCATGTCTGATGTCAAAATATTCTTTAGATCCCCAACTCCTTTCAGCAACACACTTCTCTCTCTGGGGCTTGTTCTACTCTCTGTTAACAGCTTTCCTCAGCAGGTTTCCCATGGTTCTGGCATCTTTAACATTTTGGGGTCTCCAAGACAATCCAGGCTTCGACACAGCTTCTTCACACACAGCTTCTCAACTAGGCCTCCATTCAAGGACACCCCTAACACATGCTTTGGCTCGACAACTTTCCTTAGCTGAAGGAGATTCTACAACCCTTTTCTTTTGTCCTTAGAGCAGAACCAAATATCTAAAACTGCCAAGTTCTACTTACTGGGGCTGGAACATGGCCCCCTTGCTCAACTACATCTTTACCAACTTTCTGTTTCGAATGGTTTCTTTCACTGCCTACAACTGACTGTCCTGAAACTGGATCTGTAGACCAAGGTGGCTACTTCCTATGAGTTTATGGGAACCAATTACATTCAAACTACCATAGTAGGCAAAAGACAGTGACATGAGAATCATTAGTTTCACTAGTAACCACTTCTTAGAACTCCAGAGTAGGACAAGTGAGATGTCTCAGCTGGTATAGGTACTTGCTGCCAAATATGAGGATCTAGTTTCAATCCCTCCTGGCCCCAGGTGGTAGAAAGAAAGAACCAACTCCTGGATGTTTTCTTCAATACATGGGTTGTGCTTTCCATGTTTATGTGACTGTGTGAATTACATACACACATGCGCGCACACACACACACGCACACGCACACGCACACGCCCACCCACGCACGCATGCCACCACTCATACAGGGTAAATAGATGCAATTTAAAATGTTTAAAATCTCCTAAGTGGCCTTTATTAAACACCAAGGCCCACTAGAGGGCACAACAGAGCTTTTAGGAGACTGGTAAACACTGAATTTAAGAGAAAATGAAAGAAACATTAAAACAATTAAACAATACATACAACAGAAAATTATTAACTTTGAAACAATTTATTTCTCTGTTAGTTCACTGGTCCTCTTTTACTTTTGGAGATAATTAAATTAAAAATATATTTTACACTTCAGTTTAATATAAAAATCAATATTCTAAAGTACAGAAAGGATTTGTTGCATAGAAAAACAAGTGATATTTTCAGTATAAAAGCATTTGTTTTTCCACCTATATTTTTTCTTTCTTTAGATAACCTAGTCTAGTGACAATTACGTTTTGGTGGCGGGATTCTACTATGTCTAATTTGGTCAGTTCAGAAACCTAAGATTTCTAAAGATTTTGAGTCTAGGCGGCCAGATGTTCCACACATCAACCTGTTACAGGAAGTGTCCCACCCACTCCCAATGTCATGCTGAGTTCTTGACAGACTTCCCTTTCCTGTTTCCTTTTTCTCCCTTTCTAATTATTTTCTTCAAAGTTTACTCAACGGCTACTGTCAAAACCATCTTCCTCTATTGTCTTAATGATGATGTCATTCCCTTCCCTTACTGGAGTTTGCTTTCTTCCCATGAACTTTGATTGCCTATTTGTCCCCTTAGTTCTTGCTGTTTCTCACCAGTTGCTATATGGAATTGTCTTGTTTGCTTTGTTTGGAGGGTTTGGGGAGGAAGAACAGCAGGGATTTTTTCATTTGCTAAAATCAAACCTTCCTGTACAGCCCAAGCTAGCATAATTTTAATTTTTAAAATGTCTGAGTCAGACTGATGATAGAGACATGAAATTGTAATACTTTATTTCTGCTGCATTCTGTGATGCTATTTTAAAATTGTGTGGATAGGTTTCAAATGTAATAAAAATCAGCCAGATATTAGAGGGATCAATCCACAGTCTAGGAGGATCAGACAGTGGTAACTCACACCTTTAATCTCAGTCATAGGGAATGTCTGCGAGTGGTGAGCTACGCCCTTAATCCCAGCAAATCTGAGTTTGAGGTCAGTTTAGTTTACAGAAGGAATTCCAGGCTCCCAGGCAGGCAGTGGTGATGCCATGCCTTTAATCTTAACCTGGATGTGAAACAATTGAGAGAAGAAGATATTTAAGGCAGGTATAGAAAGACAGAGAGGCAGAATAAACCAGGAGGAGCCAGGCTGAGGAAGGAGTGAGACTGAGGAAGCTGGAAGACAGCTGGGTTGAGACTGTGGTGTTTACTCTTTGATATCTCAGCCTTTCTCTGAGATCTGGCTCTGAGTTTCTTTCATTCCTGCAACATAAAATGGTATCTTTTAAGTGAGCTTCAAATAACTCAGTATTAGCATTACATCAACAGAGAATCTGTTCCAGTCAGAACAGTCAAAGGACTTCCAAGAGTTCTCCTTGTCAGCTTCCAACTTGCCATAGAACCACTTGGATTATAAACACACACTACTCTGCCAGGTTCTGCATGGGTTCCAGGAACCTCACACTTGTGAAGTGCTGGGCCATCTTCCCTACTCTCCCACAAGTTATTACACCATTTGTCTCCATCTAGAACTGTGCTATCTGTTCTCCAGCTCTGCTCTGTGGTTTGATAACTCACAGTGTAGAAGAACTTCTCAGCTGAGGTAACTATATGAACCAATTCATTATGTGTCTATGTGCATGTGCATTGTACTGGATCCATTTCTCTGGAGAACCTTAATGAAAGTGTCTTAAGATTCACTTAGAAAATTTCTCAAAAGCCAAGAAGAATGCAGAAATGATGACTGCAGCACTTCATGTTTCCTGTGTGAATAAGACAGAAATAAATGGTTTGTGCCAGTCATAACTTCACCCACTAGATGTTTGATTTTAAGTAACTCAACCTACCTATCCTTTTCATTTTTAACATTAATTCAAAAAAAAAAAAAATACTAGCAGAATTCTTTTCCTTAGCCAAGCACTTAAAGTATTGGGATAGACACAAAAGCCATATGAGTTGATAAGATAAAGACCATTCATTCTTAAAGTTCAATGCAGTGAAAGCAGATTTTTTTAATAGAAAATATCATATTCAGTGTGAAAAGTATAATGTTGAGTTATTGAACACCACTCCTCCTACTCTCCCCCTATAGAAACCCTAGATTTCTGGCATTTTGAACACATTATTTTATACATATTTGGGATTCAAGCTATACTTATACCCCTACCTTCTCTTTCTGGAATTACCTTTCGAGATCATTTTCCACTGCCTTTCAAAGCTGTCTGTTCTTTCTGCTTAAGATCTAGCCCAATTCTAAATTGCCAATGTTTATTTTCTAGTCTTCTTGCTTTTGAAGAAATTAGCTATTATTAATCTTTGTGTATAATATTCTATTGTTGAGTGTCTAAAACTAGGATATGTTCCTACATTTCATCCACTTTAGTAAGAATTTGAGAAATAAAAGATTTGCTACTGTTGCCTTAGCAAGGGAAACTGGGAAGTCACTTTATTTCTATGTTCTTATTTTCATAAGCTAGACAATATTTTATAGTGGGGATATTTAAGGTGCTTATGAAAATGAATGATTGTTACAAGTATAATTTGTTTATAATATTCTCATAAGATTACCAATATCTTTGCTGAGAATAAAAATCTGTTCATAATAAACATTCAAAAGTATTCCTTTATGTGAGAATTCAAATTCTTTCCTCTCTGTGGTACATGGGATTGAACCAGGAGCTTGGATATACTAGGCTAGAATTCCACCACTGAGCTTCATTTCTAGTAATGACCTGATCTACAGTTAAGAATTAAAATGTAACTTTAGTAGAACTTCTAATCCACATATTACTTACAGAGACAATTTACCAGTATGTGATTAACAAAGTAGGTGCTGGAAAAACAAACAAAAAACAAACAAACAAAAAAAACCCAACTTCGGCAGTTCATAGAGGCAACAGTACAACATGAAGGACATCTGTCTATAGTTATAAGATCTGACCATCTTGGTTCACATCCCTAAACCTTTTCCTTACCTTAAACATTAATAAATTAGAATGGTATTCCCTTTTTAGTTGACCCAAAAGTATTTGTCACGAACAGGGTATTTCTGACTCTCCAAACTTTCACTTTCCATTGCTACCTTAAAATATAGGATCAGTATGAGGGAATTAAAGGTACTCAGAACTCACCTGATTGCCTGTCAGCTGTGAACGGTACTTGCCTTCAAAAATAAATGACCAGGAATCTGTTTGTGGCTGGTCACATAGGTTCTGCATACTTTCCACTGGCTAACATCCCTGTTAAATGTGCTCTCCTATACCTTGAAGAAATTTGTAATCTAATTTTCCCAAAGAAGGTCTTACAGACCAGAAGTTCATGTCTCATTTTATGCAAACATGTGCCTTTTCTCTAGTCTTCTCTACATTACTTACATTCTTTGCTGAGATCATTATCTTGAACATTATTCCAAGGAAAGGATTATGTTAATGTGTGGGCAGGGGGGGTGGGGGTCCACCTCAGTCAGGAGTCTAAATTCCTCTTTAAATTCCACAAAGAATTTGCAAAATTCTTTCTGAATAGCTATATTATTCCTGGTCTCTTAGGCATTAGCAGCCAGATTTAAATTTAACAATTTATAGGGTAGCAGTATAAAGGAAATAATAGGGGACTGGAAATGTAACTAAGTGGTAGAGTGAATGCCTAGCATCCAAAGACTGGGGTGGGGGTGGGGGTGGGGTGGGGGGGTGTAAGAAAATGCTGTGAAACCTTTGTGTTTGCTAAATATAAAGTTAAATATTCAAATCTGAGTTGAACGTAAGATATAAGAACAAAATGTTAGGCTTCATCTTCTAAATGTATAATGGTAAAACCTAGATTACAGAATGGAATGTCTAGATAAAAATATCTTATTTGTGTTTCAAGTAATGTTAGCAAGCTAGGGATATTAAATAAATGCATACAGTATATGATGATGTATTAAGAGAGAGGCTTCAAAGTCCTGAAACAAAGGGAACCACCATGTGTGGTTTAGAGAAACCATCTAACTGAAGCTTGATCTTTCAGTATCGATTAAATTAACTAAGTATGCTCAAAATGAAACAAGAAACAAAATCTCATGGTAAAGTCAAATTTAAATTCATCAGTAAGCATCCTTTTAAATTTTTGGGTTGACGCGGGGTTTCTCAGTGTCCTGGAACCCAGAAATCCACTCGACTTTGCCTTTAAAGGAAAACAACATCACGCCCAGCTAAGCTTCCAAACCTCTAAACTAACTTCTAAACCTCATTACAACTTATGTATTATTACTGGGGGAGAGGCTGTCACAGATGCAGATCAGAGATAACTTTCTGGAGTGTATTCTCTCATTCCACCATATGGGACATGAGGCTTGGCAAGAAGTATCTTTACTTGCTGAGCCATTTTGCCAGCTTAGATTTTCAATTATTATTGTAAAGAGACTGGAAGGTCCTTGACAATCAGTTCTCACATAGAAAAAGAAGTTGTTGTCGAATCATTACAAGAGGAGGAACATGTGTGAACACTCAGTAGATACATCATCAAAAGAAAAAAAAAGGAAGACAGAGAATTAGGCATTTGTACTTAAAAAAATGTTTCAGCCATTCATCTAAATTTGGTTTTCAATTCTCAAGCATGCTATCATTATTTGCTTTTTTATAAAAGCTAATTAGAACAATTCTGAACTCAGGATACACACTGAACAAGCTTGTGACCAAATTTAACCAAACTAAAGCTGAAGGGAAGGAAATGTTTTTCAGATAAACTTTTTCTGTGTAGACAAAGTTGACCTTTAACTTCAAGCCCTGCCTGAGGCTCTAAAGTTAGAGGTGTGTACCACAGTATCCAGCTCCCTGGACTGAAGCTAAGGCCTTTCTTTCATTGTACTTGCTAAGCATATACTCAAACGCTGAGTTTAAAAGATTATGCCAACCTCAAAGGAGTCTTCATATTAAGAGAAACCAAATTACAGAAGTTTTACTTGAGGAAGAATTCTTTAATATAGAGACACCTGTCACTTTATTTGTATTTTAAAGTTTCTTATTCTCAGTGGAAGCCTTAACCCCACAAAAGACTGATGGGTTAAACTGACTTGAAGGCTATACTTCTTCCTTCAACCCCTTTAGTGGTCTAACAAGGGTTATTATCTATCAGCAAAATACTGACTTTTAAAAAAGTAATATCCACCACCAAACACATGGATTAAGTGAAAAGGGGCTAAAAGATTTTATGTCAGTTTTAAACTTAAAAAAAAAAACAAAAAACTGTGAGAACTCTAGATAGGATGTCACAGTGGTTGAGGCGTAGCTAAAAATGAACTACTTTGGCTCAATTTTTAGCTCACTCCCTTTTAGTGGAATGATTTTTGTCTTAATGATTAATTTTTCTTTCCCTCATTTCATTGCCTCTTGAATGAAGTCTTTAAATCATTTTCTTCTTCCTAGACTACTGTAAAGATTGACTTAATATATAGAAAAAACAATGTCTGACATATTGTTTTAAAAAATGTTACATATTAGTTTTATAAAATACAGTGAATTCATTAATTTCAAATCATACGTTAAAATAAATTATATAAGAAGTACATTATAAAACAGCTGATATCCTGTTTCTAATATTTTTACTGTAACTCATGGTGAAAAAGTATTTACATCATAACTATTACACATATACAAAGGAAGCAAACATTTTAGAAAATATGGCGTATAGTTATTTGCTTCAAATTTCAAAGGATTTTAATTGCCACTAACTAAATTGATTTTATCATTCATTAAGGAATTATAACTTAGTTCCAAAGAATATTTGCTTTGTTCAATTCCTTCATTTTAAAGTAGAAAAACTGAAGTTCTAAGAACTGGGAAATTTTCTTGCCCATATTAAAAACAAAGCAACAAAAGGGCACCAGATTTGGGGATCAGAATGACTTCAACTGATATATAATTTATAGACAGTAAAACGTATCCTTAATGTTTATAGTTGGGTGGCTTTTAAGGTACATTCATAAAGCTATATTATATATATAATATATATATTATATATTATATTCCACGATATTTTCCTCCAAGAAGAAACGCTGTGTCCACTACAATGGCACCAAAATTCATATTCTACTCAGATTCCAATGATCTTTGCACTGCTTTGGCCTTACCTCAATATTCAAATAGCTGCTCCTAAAGGTAAACAAACAAGTCTAAAGAATCAAATTTATCACCCAGGCAGTGATAGCACACAGCTTTAATTCCTGCTCTCTGGAGGCAAAGGCAGGTGATTCTTGGATCTCAGTGAGTTTGAGGACAGCCTGATCTACAGAGTACGTTCTAAGACAGCCAGAGCTACATGGAGACATCCTATCTCAAAAAAACAAAACAAACAAATCAAGTTTTTCCAAATAGTTCATAGAATTTTGAATAGCTGTGTGCTAAATACCATCTCAAGGTTTCATATAGATCTCTGTATTTTTCTCCCCTGACCTCATCCCTTCCAGCTTCTTGAGGGGGCATGGTAAGCACTTGGGAATGGTTCCTATATGCTTGAAACAGACTCAGGAAATGCTTTGTTCTTGGAACATACATCATCTTAAAAGAATGAGATTGGTACTTTTTACAAGGAATATATGAGGCTTTGAAAAAACTTAAAGAAGTTGTTTATTCTGGAACTTTTTTATAAAAGTTTATTTCAGGATTTTAAAATAAAATGTATTAGACAATAGACTCCTAAGAGATGTGAAGGGAACCAAAATGTTTTCCTGGACAGAAGTTCAAATAAATTTTAAGTCATTCACTATAACATAAACTGAGCTTCTAATCTATGATTTGTCCATCCTTTGTCTCTTCCTTTCCTTCAGTTTTAACTTACTAGAATTAATTTTACATAAAGTGAGCACAAATGCCAATGTGTTTTAGATGCCAAAATCGTATGGTTTTCACAAGAGAAATCTCTATGTAAAAGTTAATTATGTTTGTGTTATTCAAATAGCATCCTCTAAATTGTGAGAGTCATCACATACAGTTTGAGCTTTGAGGATTCATAAGGGTAGTGGTGGCATGGGCTTTTAATCCTAGTACTCTGAAGGCAGATCCCTCTGAGTTCAAGGCCAGGGATACACAGAGAAACCATGACTTAAAAAACAAATAACAGCAATAAAAAAAAAATGTCTAAACATGTAAACTCATTAGAACTCAGAGCTCAAATGTGAAACTTTTAGGATTAGCTCACATTAAAGACATGAAACATGATGGTAATCAGACTACAAGGTAGTTGAGAAATAGTGACTAGACTTTTTTTTGTTGTTAAAACATAATATTTAAACTATATTAATATTTGGTAAGTACTTAAAAAAGAAAGCTTTTTTGTTGTTTTTTGATGAACTCAAGAGTGATCCAACTGCCTCTACCTCCACAGCGCTGGGATTAAAGTCATGTGCCAGCATCACCTGCAGAGAGAGAGAAAGAGAGAGAGAGAGAGAGAGAGAGAGAGAGAGAGAGAGAGAGAGAGAGAGAGAGAGAGAGAGAGAGAGAGAGAGAGAGATTCTAATAGATAAAAGTGTAGGATATAAGTATGTTTTCTTTGGAAATAAAGGCCCTAATAGTCTTTGAAAATCTGCTAATTCTGGTGATGGTGGTGGAATATATCTTTAATTCCAGAATTTGGAGGCATTAACAGGTGTTGAGTTCTTTGTATATGTCTCACTCTTTTGTTTCTCTAACTTACAAAATAAAAAGTTTAATATAGACTAAAATACAATACACAAGATGGTGCTTTGTAAATGTTCTATAAATGATCTGAGTTACTTTCAAAACTCAAAATTCTAGGGGACCAGACTGATGTCTCAGCTGGCAAAGGTATTTGCCATAAAGCCTGAGGATTGCATCCAATTCCTGGAACCTACACAGTAAGGAAAACCAACTTCCACAAGTTGTAGTCTCACCTTCCTAAGCATGACTGTGAATATCTCTCTCCAAATTAAAAATAAATACTCGAAATTCCAGATTGAAGCTTGGTATTAGCAGTACAGGTAGGTGTTCAGAGTGCAGGCTTAAATTCCAGCGACTGGGTAGAGGATTTATACTTGGAAAATTTGAGATATGCTTCTCTCCCCATGGCCTAGAATTCAATACATAGCTCCTCTGCTTCTACCTCCCAAACTCTGAGATTATAGAACTGTACCTCCACGCAGGGTTCATGTAGTACTGGGGATAGAACCTATGGCTCTGTGTAGGCGAAGCAAGCACTCCATCAATTGAGTTACATTTCCAGACCCATAGATTCCCTTTTTCAAAAGGCATCAACAACCACTATTTTCTGTATTTCGCACTACAGACGACACACAAAGTACATCAAGTGCAAGTTCAGCATAGACATTGATTGCAGTTAAAAGAACAAAATGAAGTGTCAACTTGGAATGTTTTAAAAATGTAGGCAAGACTTCCAAGTAGAAGCGTGCAGCATGCATAGTAAAAGCTAGAGATGAAAGAGGGGGTTTTGTTATAAGACTGAGTCCAAACTAAAAAGAACCTGGAAGGGTTGAAATCAGAGATTACATCAATGGATCCCAAAGTAAATGTAGAAGCAAAAACTAGACTTACAGAACAGCCCTGGATCTGAGGTGTAGAATGTTAAGATTGTATACCACAAAGTTAAAAAGTCAGAGAAAGCAATAAAGAGCAGCAAGAAGACTGGGTGGATTTTCTGAACTTCATATGAATGTGTATTCATTGTAGGGCATGATCACGTACCTCTGTTATTCTGGTTCTCTTAGATAACCATTGCCCAGCTGAGAGGAAGTAAAAACAAAACCATCATGTTTATTACAAGGTAATAAAAACACAAAGTTTGAGAAAGTAATGGGTCACTATAACTATACTGCTTCAGTGAGCTTGGTGAAATAAGCCTCACACTCAAGAAGAAATGTCTGAGCCTACAAGTCTTAGTTTAGGGAGCTCTTGTGTGTGGTCTTGCTAGATGGGCCCTTGGAGTGGGCATGGCTAGCTAGAAAAGGCAAAGTTAAGGTGGTACAATTATAACATCAGGTACCATACCGCTACAAGGATATCCTGCTTTTAAGACATAAAAGGCATCTTGAAATATCTGTCTGGTAATAGGGATAGTTGACTGAGATCATACACTGCATACACCTTGTGCAGAGCAGCTGGCCTTCCACAGGAAAACAAAATGATATCATCAGGGCCTTAGTGATGGGGGAGGGGCATATATCTCCCCAATAGCAGGTTTAACCTAAACAAAAACATTTCCAGGCAGAATAACAAACAGGTTCCACTGTGCATCACCTCAACTTCTAATAATTCAAAATTTCAGCCAAGCAATTTTAAGCACTAATAAACTTTAATAAGAACGTCTTAGTTTTAGAAAATACCTAACATACTTTAAACTTTCCCGATCTTCCCCTTCCTCCCTAAGGCTGACTTTCCCAGGGGTTTCAAGATAGGTCCTTTATCACACCATAATACTATGTAAGAGGGAAACATGGGTTCTGACATCCTTCACTTGTCCATTTCACAAACAGGTTTTTAGCTCAGACTAATGATATGGGATATCTTTCTGTATGCTGTGAACATCACTGGTTAATAAAGGGACTGTTTTAGCCTTTAGCAAGGCATCTTAGAAGCAGGCATAGATAAAGGGGAAGGACAGAGTAAGAGAGAGAGATCAGTGTCCCAAGAAGCAAGTATAATGGAATACAAGGAAGCCATGGGCCACGTAGCAAGACAGATTAATAGAAATGGGTTGAGATGTGAGAACTAGCTAGCAATAAGCCTGAGCCATAGACCTAACAGCATGTAATTAATATGTCTTTGTGTGATTATTTGGGGCTAAGTGGCAGCAGAGCTGCAAGCAGTCCAAACCTTGTGGCTAGGACAGAATGGATAGGTCAGAAACTTACTACAGGCTAATTTCTATAACACCAAGCTCAGCAAAACTTTCCAGATTCTGTCATTTTATTTAAAAAACTAATAGCCACTAAATTTAACCTATAATTTTTAGGTGTGATCTTGATGCCCTCTCCCTACCTTAAAATACATAAATTGTGTGTGATGGCACCTACCTGCAATCCCAGCATCTGGGAGGTGGAGGCAGAAGCAGGGGCTCAAGGTAATTCTGACCTATATAGCAAGTTCAAAGTCAGCCTAGACTACACAAGACCTTGTCTCAAAAACAAAGTAAAACAAAATAACAAAACAAAGAACAAATTCAGATAAACTTTTGTTTTGAGATTGAGTTTAGGGGCATGAATAATATATTTCTATTATATCTGGAGGTTTAGAAAGGCAACAGCTCAAGTAATTAAAGCTCTAGTTTCAAGAAAAACAGAATATACATCTGTATGAGAAACAATGCCCCAGTCAGTCAATGGCAAAATAAAGCACCATCCTACATCACATGTAAGTTGTTCATGTGGATTCCCATACTTCTCTTTTTTCTTTCTTTTTGATTTAGACTGGCCTGGAACTCAGATCTGCCTGTCTGTTTCCTAAGTGCTGGGATAAAGGCATGTGCTACCACTGCCCAGCTTCCATATCTTTCTTCTGAAAAAAAATTTTTTAAAAAAACTTTCTGTATTTAAGTTCCTAGAATACTGACGCAGTTGATGGTGCAATTTAGAATATGCCAAAGATGATTTTGAACTTTGCTGAAAACCACAAAGGAAACCAAGAGCTCCACATAAATACTTGGGATAACCCCACAAACAGGAAATACAAAAGGGAAATTTAAGAGTCAGACAAGGCAGAAGTGCCTTTAGCAGGACTGCATGTAGATTCAATCTCTTGACCTTGCTTCTCATCTCTAGCCCAGTTCCTTCTGAACCCTTCCTTTCCTACAAGGCAAAAAACGATGTATGGCCTGCAGAGAAGAACCTTTTCACAGTGACTTCCCCACTTCAGGGGGCCCTAGCCTCAGTTTTCACATCTGTCAAGCAGAGTCACCCATGGTCCGGGTCCCGGCTTACTAGGACCAAATAATACGTTGTTCCGCATTAAGTGAAAGCCATCATTCCTGGGAGAGTTGCCAACACAGCTCAGCTGCGGTTCCTCTCCCGGCAAGGCTGGTTCGACCTACAGTCAACAGGAAGCTTCTGGGGCAGGGACAGGATCTCAGCTTCGGAAAGAGGCCAGACGAGAACGTTTCTGGACCGCACCTCCTGGCTGGCTCACGGGGTTGGGCTGAGATTTTACTATCAGTGACAAAGGCCGCACAGAAACACAGTCAAAGCCAAAATCCCCAACCTCGGCCACCTCCCACCCCTCCGCGCTACGGAGAGCCGGGCCGGCTCTGCTTCGCCCGTCGCGGTGGTCAGCGCGCGGGAGGGCCAGGCCCCCAGGAGCCCGCCGGGCCCCCGCCGCCATGTTGGGCCGGCGGGCGTGACACGGCCCGGCCTCCCCGCCGCCCGCCGACCCTGCACAGAGATCCGGCGCCGGAAGGCGCTCCCAACAGGCAGCCGGGCGCGAGTTCCGGTGAGCGGGCGCGCGCAGGTAGCCGCGGCCCCCGCCCCGCGCGCCGTCGCCCCCGTCGGGAACGGAGGGGCGGGGCTGGCGGCGAAAGGAGGAGAGAGGGAGGCCGCGGGGTGCGAGCGCCCGGGAATTCCCTCCTCTGCTAGTAACGCGTCCCGGGCCGGCCGGGCGGTCGTCGCTGCCTCCCGGCGCCCGGCGAGCAGGAGGCGGAGGACGGAGAGGGCCCCGCGGGCGTGCGCCTCGGCCGGCCGCCTTCTCCCCGCAGCGACCCGTGCGAGCGCGGCCGGACGGCAGGTAAAGCTCGTGACGGGGCCTCACGACGTAGGCTGCTGACCCCGGCCGGGCAGCGCTAGGCCCCGGGTCCTCGAGGCGCCGCGGTTCCTGCCGCTGTCCGCACGCGGGCCTGGGCGTCTGGAAGTTGAGGAAAAACTTCTTCCTCGGTCCGGCCGGGCGGGCGGGCGGGCGGGCGTGTCTCTTGGGCGCGCTACCTGCTGGCTCCGGGCAGGGTCCCTGCCCCGCCGCTGCGCCCCGAGTTCTGAAGGGTGTGGGGTCACTCGCCTCTCGTCCTTGCGGCTCGGAGGTCTGTGTCCGGAGCGAGGACTGGGACGGGGTGGGGTGAGCGGCCGCGGTGCATGGTTTGATTGAAAACCGCGACGTGTTGATAAAGTTTTCCTTTGTTTGGGGTAGAGGGTGTTAGGAAATGTTACATTCAGCGGCCACTTTTAATTCCTTGCCGCTCCGCCTCCTGTTGGGTTCGGCTCTCTATCCTGTGTTAATGACAATTTTGTCCGAGAGTGTGTTTTTGCTTCTTCATAATTGCTTCCAGCTTTTGCTTTATTGGACCTGGGGAAAGAGTCGTTTTTACGAAGTGGGAGTATCGTTTCTGGTGTAGGGACTGCTGTACTGAATGGGGCACAGCCTGGTCTTGATGTGGTTATTTTTTACATAAGTGACAAACAGTCATGGGATAATTAATGGCAGTTATCAAAGTGAATAAACGAAAATTCTACAGTACAACCACAACTTTACAGCTCTGTCTTTATTATGTATGTGACCCACAGCTGTGTTTTCACATAGGGGATTTCACAGGATTCTGTGGTATAGTATATTCGTGCTTTACCCTATAAAATTACTGTACCAAAAGTATCTTGACAATTGAAAGTATATTTAGGCATCCTGTTAATTTGTATGAATTTAATGTGAGATATGTGTCAAATCTATTAACAAGCACAATGATTGTGGACAGGAAACATTTTGAGTGAACATAAAGGAATGTTAAATTAAAAGACAAAGTTCTCCTGTGCATCACATACGAGAGAACACCAATTGTAGAAGAGTTGTTCACCAGGAATTTTTTTCTTCTAGCCATGCCAACATATATTTTTTTGAATATCAGCAAAAAAATCAGTGAAGAATTTAGATACTGGTTAACATTTCAGAGGGTCCTAAATTTGAAAAAAAAAACAAACCAAAAAAAAACAAAAAACAAAAACCAATTGCCTTTGACCAAAACCTAAATACAAGACAGTTTGTATCCATGTCTCTAGGATAAAAGATAGAAGGGTTCTCAAAATATGTACTTTGCCATAACCACGGTAATGTTATCATAGCTTTAATTTTGCAGCTAGTTTCTGCTGACTTCACAAACCACAAAATTGACTCCTTTCTTTTCAACTGAAAGTGAAATTGCAGCCCTGACTCTCTTCCTGGGAGAGGTATAGAATTTGTCTTATGGTCAGAGGATAATATTAATATATAGTCAAAAGTTTGTCTTAAGTTGAGGAAATTCTCAAAAAAAAAATCATTGTTTATGCCAATAAAATTCTACTTCATTGTGTTTATACACTGAAAGAACTGTGCCCCAGTACAAATACTAATAATTCCTGTTCCCCTGTTTATTTGTAGTTATAAACTTGCATAGTTCTAGTGGTAAATAGCTTATTATTGTGGGTAATTTTTCTTTAAAATATATTTAGCTTCTATTGTCATGATTTAGGAAAGAGGCCTAAGCAGTTTTTTTGAGGGGGGTTGGGAGGGAAGCATTGCCAGGCTCTGGTGTCTAGAAATGTAAACTTAAGTGATAAAACTATTTAAAAAGAACTACAAGGAAGTGATTTGCATAAAAAAAGATTGGGAGGGAGGCAGCTGAGATAAGCGCCCCCAGGTCTGAAATACTAGGAAAGTTCATCTTAATGTAATTCATCAAGTCATACATTTGTGTGTTTTTCTGTAGCTGGATTTTATATTTTACATGAAAATATTTTTAAGATACCTGAATGTAATGCAGTATACATGGTGTTTGGATTAAATTAATAATTTTAATTTTTGGATAACCTTGGTTTTTTTTTTTTTTTTTGGTCATATCTTTTAATCTTTCCCCTCTTTGTTAAAAAATATAATCTTTGGTGACTGACTTTAGAACACTTCCTAGGCTCTCCTTCAGTAACAAGTTTAGATTTCTTGCATCATAACTGTTATATACTAGTCTGTGTGTGTGTAACTGCCTTGAAAATACCACACATTTCCAAGTGTACAATACTGAGAAAATTTTGAAAAAGTATTTCTCCTAGAAATAGAAACTCTAGGTTTTTGTTGGTGTTATTTTAATACTTTGAGAGAAGTCATTGTGCTTTACTAATTTTAAATGTAAGTAGTAAACAGTAAGTAATCAAATGTTTTTTGAATAAATGGATGTTGTTCTGCTATCAAGTATCTACTTTTGTGAAAATCTGGTACCATGACAAAACTGATACAGCCAAGTCTTGACTTTGATTCAGTTTTTTTCTCCCTAAAGCAGTAATGTTTTTTAAAAAAAACAAAAGTGTTTTTTTATTCTTATGATGTAGTAATTTTTCTTTACTGACACTTTAAAATGAAGTGGGTAGAGTCTGAGGAAATAACATACTTTTGTTACAGAAGAAAGCAGTGACAGTGGTGTTGTGTTTCAGAGGCAGAGTAATTGCTTGATGCTGCTTTATTTATTCTGTGTAGTGATTAGCTGTTTTAGCTGTTGATTTTGTTGCTTTACATTGTTGTAATGGAGCACTGAAGAAGAGATTGCATCTGTGCCAAATTCTTACATCACAGGAACTCTGCCGTGTTTAAAGGTGATGTTTGTTACTGTGGCCTTGTGTGAATATTTACAGGAAGTTTTAGTAAGATGTTCCATTGTTCAGAAGGCCGTATGGCTAGGTCACCTTTGTTTCACATTTAAACTGCTTTATAATATAAATACAAGTCCTCTAGCAAGATCCAACTGCTTCTCTTTAAAGGAAATACTTTGTTCCTATTAAAGTATATTAGTGCCTTAGCCATACTGTGTGCAGCCGTTTGTATATGGCTATGGTAGAAAATATATTTTCTTTTTTTTTTCTCAGCTGCTCAAGTGCCACAATTAGCTGAGTATTGCTCAGCTGCAGCTGCTGGGTGATTATGAGCCATCCAGCTCCTGTCTAAACTCAGAGGCAGATTTAGCAAAAGGAACTATAGTAACTAACAGTTGAGATGGAAAGAGAAGAGCCAGTGAGTGCTGTTCCAGTGTGTGCCAAAGGATCCTTGGCTGCTTCAGCACTGATATTGCCTTGGAACCAGCCTACTTGATAGCAACATATTTTGATCTGACTTGAGTTTTACCCTTAAGGCTGGGAAGCATACTCCAAGAAAGATGGAGAGTCTCATGGTTACAAAGTATAGCATGATATACTGGAGGCTTGAATTCCAAGCCTTAGTACTACCTCATCTCCTTGCCAAGCAGTGACTTTCAGTATCTCTTCTTGGGTTTTAGGAAGCATTTAATGTACCATTCTGCTTTAATTACTGCTATTTGGAGGGATGACTGGATTGCTGATATACCAATGTACACCCTCTTTTCTAACAAAAAGTGGAAGACCCTCAAGAGCATTTAGTTTTAGAACTAGCAACTCATAGCTTATTCCCTGCTGTATGCAAGTAGAAATCCAAAATTCTTTTTTCTTACTGTTGGTATTTGAGAATATGAGCCTAGAAGTACAAGTACTAGCCTCTGTATTCACACCTACTAGGGAGGAGGCTGAGATGAGAGAATTGGGAATTCAAGGCTAGCCTAGACCATTTAGTAATACCTTGTCTGAAAAGTTAAAAAGAAGAAAGCAACATGCAAATACAGTATCAGCTATGTATGGAAAACTTCAGCCTTTTAGACCACTTAGCAAGAGACTGGTAAGATATTCTCTTTGTGTTCCACAAAGCTCAGAGGACAAAGCATATTTCTCTTAAAAATTAGTTGATACAGTGTTGCTGAGGCAAAGGGCTGATTTATAGTAATCCACAGTAAAAGAAAAAATTAAAAAGCTTTTACACTTATTTATTATTTAGGTGTGTGTGTTAGTATGTGTCAGAGCATAGCCTTTAGGAGACCTTTCTCTCCTTCCATCATGTGGGTTCTGGAATTGAACTCACTGTTAACTGATCATCTTACCAGCCTAAGAAATAATCTTTAAATTGTATCAAAGATGTGGTTTGGGTCATAACTGTAACTATGGGATTTTAAAATCCATAACAAGCATTTTATGTGTATCTTTCAAAATTAATAAAATCAGCTTAGTGTTAAAATACTTGCAAATGAGAATGTTAAAGGTTTTCTTTATAAACTAAAAACTCTATAGTTGAAGTAAAGTAATCTTTAGGAAAATTTAAAGAAATCCTTTTTTTAAAGTTTGGATGTTTTGGTTGTCAACTTAGGTCTTAATAGCAGAACTCTCTCTCCAGCAATTTATCATACTAAAGCTGACAATATTATAATTTAGGTCGATTCTCCTTAGGATGAAAGGAAGGAGATGTACCCATTTGCTGTGACATGTGTAAAGGAGTATACTATTGTTTCAGGGGGAGGCAGGAATTGCAGGAAGGAAAGTACTGACTACTGAACTTGAAGATTGTCTAGTTTTCAGCCTGTGTTCCTAAAAATGTATATATATATATAGTCTTGAATTCTCTCTTTCTCTCTCTCTGTCTTTTTAAATAATTTTCAGTTTTTTAGCATTCAAGAGCAGTTGGAGTGAGGTAGAATTGCTGGCTTATATATATGTTAGTACTTAGTATTTATTCTGAAGCAGATTTATTGAAGTCTAACTTTTGTTCTCACGTGATTAGTCTTTTTGTAAATTCACTTATAAAAAAAGGTTTTTTTTTTCCCATGTGTCCCCCTGTTTACCCTCCTATTCCTCCCATTCCACCTTCAGCCTCCCTCCACACCATCCCCTGATCACCTCCGCTAAAAGGGAAAGAAGTTCCAAGGTGGGTCAACTCAGCATGGCACATCTACTCCAGGCAGGTCCAATTTCCTCATCCCAATATCAAGACTGGGTTAGGTGTTTTCTGCAGGGAATGGGCTCCAAAGTGCCAGCTCATACACAGGAACACAGTCTGATCCATCCAGCCATCGACCCATATCATATTTCACCCCCCCCCACTCCACATACTGCTCATGGCAGTCGATAGTTGCCTACCCCTGGAGGGCCTAGCTCCTTTTCCTGATGGATCTCCAGTGGCAGTTCTTGATTTAGTTAGCTCCCCAGAGTTCCAGCCAAGCAAACCGTCTCTGTGGGACTCCTCCTCACAATCCCTATCCTCTTGTTCATACAGACTCTCCACCCCCTTTTCTCCAGCTGGACCAGGAGCTCTGCCCAGTGCTCAGCTATGGATCTCTGCCTCCACCTCTATTCATTATTGGATGTAGGTTCTGTGATGACACTTAGGGTGGTTATTCATTTGATTATAGGGGAAGTCTTGTTTAGGCACCCCCTCCACTGTTGGTTGGAGATGTAGCCAGGGATAGCCTATGTGGCTTTGGAGATTTCCCTAGTACCCAGTCTCTATCTAACCCCACATTGGCTTCCTCTATCAAGATGTCCGTGTCTTTTTTTTTTTTTCTCCCTCTTTGTTGCTCCTCTCACTCAACCATCTACTTCTCACTTCTTGGCGCAACTCATTATGATTCCAATTTGTTAAGGAGATCGTCTTGATTTTCTCTTCCTAGGGGAATCTCTGGATGTCGCTCTTAAGTTCATTCTGATCCTAAGATGTTCAGGGGTTGTGGTTTGCAGCTTGGGTATTCTTTGCTTTTTGTCTAAAGTTAACTTATGAGTAAGTACATCCCATGCCTCTCTTTCTGGCCTTGTGATACCTCTCTCTGGAAGATAATTCTCCAAATCCACCCATTTGCTTGCAAATTTTAGAATGTCATATTTTTTTTTTCTGACGCATAATACTCCATTGTGTAGATGCACCACAGTTTGTTAATCCATTCTTCAGTGGCGAGGCATCTAGGTTGTTCCAGGGTTCTTGCTATTATGAATAATGCTGCTGTGAACATAGTTGGGCTAATGCCTTTGGGGTGCGAATGTGCATCCTTTGGGTATATGCCCAGTAGTGGTATTGCTGGATCCTTAGGGAGACTGAGTCCCAGTTTTCTGAGGAACCGCCATACTGCAGTCCAGATTGGCTGTACAAGTTTACACTCCCAACAATGGAGTGTTCCTCTTGTTCCACATCCTCTCCAGCATAGGCTGTCATCTGTGTCTTTGATCTTAGCCATTCTGACAGGTGTAAGGTGGTACCTCAAAGTTGTTTTGATTTGCATTTCTCTGATGGCTAAAGATATTGAACAATTTAAGTGCCTTTTAGCCATTTGTAATTATTCTGTTGAGAATTACCTTTTTTAGCTCTGAACCCCATTTTCTAATTGGGTTATTTAGGTTTGGGAGCTCTAGTTTCTTGAGTTCTCTATATATTTTAGAGATCAGTCCTCCGTCAGATGTAAGGTTGGTGAAGATCTCTTCCCATTCTGTAGGCTATTGTTTTGTCTTATTGACTGTGTCCTTTGCCTTAGAGAAGCTTCTCAGTCTCAGGAGATCCCACTTACTGATTGTTGTTCTTAGTATCTGTGCTACTGGTGTTATATTTAGGAAGTGGTCACCTGTGCCAATGCATTGGAGGGTATTTCCCACTTTCTTTTCTATCAAGTTCAGTGTGGCTGGGTTTGTCTTTGATCCACCTCAATTTGAGTTTTGTGTGAGGTGATAGATTTGGATCTACTTGCATTCTTCTACATACCACCATCCAGTTATGTCAACACCATTTGTTGAAGATATTGTTTTTTTTTTTTTTTTTTCCATTGAATATTTCTGGCCTCTTTGTAAGAACCGTGTGTTCATAGATGTGTGGGTTAAGGTCGGGGTCTTTGTTTTATTTCCATTGATCTACAAATCTGTTTTTATGCCAGTACCAGGCTGTTTTTATTGCTTAAAGTCAGGGATGGTGATTCCTCCTGAAGTTCTTTTATTGAACAGGATTGTTTTGGCAATCCTGGGTTTCTTGTTATTTTATATGAAGTTGACTATTGTTCTTTCCAGGTCTATAAAAAAATTGCGTTGGGATTTTGGTGGGGATTGCATTGAATCTGTAGATTGCTTTTGGTAAAATTGCCATTTTTACTGTGGTGATTCTACCTATCCAGGAGCATGGGAGATCGGTCCATTTTCAGATATCTTCAATTTCTTTCTTCAGTGACTTAAAGTTTTTGTCACACAGTTCTGCTCCTTCTTTGGATAGAGTTACGCCAAGATATTTAATGCTATTTGCTGCTATTATAAAGGGTGATGCTTCCCTTGTTTCTTTTTCAGCCCTTTTATCCTTAGTACACAGGAGGGCTGTTGATTTTTTTTTTTTTTTTTTTTTTTTTTGAGTTAATCTTGTATGCTGCTACATTGCTGAAGGTGTTTATCAGCTGTAGGAGCTCCCTGGTAGAATTTTGGAGGTCACTTATGCATACAAGCATATCATCTGCAAATAGAGCTAGTTTGACGTCGTCCTTTGCAATTTGTATCCCCTTAATCTTTTGTTCTCTTAATGTCGAAAACTATATTGAGTAGATAAGGGGAGAGAGGACAGCCTTGTCTTGTTCCTGATTTTAGTGGGATTGCTTTGAGTGTTTCTCCATTTCATTTTATGTTGGTTGTTGGCTTGCTGTAAATCGCCTTTATTTTATTAAGGTTATTTTCCCTGTATTCCCGATCTCTCTAGTACTTTTATCATGAAGGAGTGTTGGATTTTGTCAAAGGCTTTTAAGCATCTAATAAGATGAGTTTGTGTTTTTTTTCTTTCAGTTTGTTTATATGATGGATGACATTCACAGTTTTTCCTATGTTAAACCATCCCTGCGTCTCTGGGATGAAACCTACTTGATGGTGGTGGACAATTTTCTTTCTTTCTTTCTGTCTTTCTTTCTTTCTTTCTTTCTGTCTGTCTTTCTTTCTTTCTTTCTTTCTTTCTTTCTTTCTTTCTTTCTTTCTTTCTTTCTTTCTTCTTCTCTCTCTCTCCTCTCTCTCTCCCTCCCTCCCTCCCTCCCTCCCTCCCTCCCTTCTTTTTTTTTTGATATGTTGTTGGATTTTGTTTGCCAGAATTTTAATGAGTATTTTTGCATCAATGTTCATGAGGGAGATTGGTCTGTAATTCTCTTTCTTTGTTGCATCTTTGAGTGGCTTGGGAATCAGGGTGATTGTGGCCTCATAAAAAAGAGTTCAGCAATGTTCCTTCAGTTTCTACTTTATGGAAGTTTGAGAAGTATTGGTATTAGTTCTTCCTTGAATGTCTGGTAGAATTCTGTACTGAATCTGTCTGGTCCCGGGTTTTTTTACTTGGAAGACTTAGTAACAGCCTCAATTTCCTTTGGGCTTTCGGTCTGTTTAGGCCTTTAATCTGATCTTGATTTAATTTTGGTAAGTGGTACCTGTCCAGAAAGCTGTCCATTTCTTTTAGGTTTTCCATTTTAGTGGAGTACAGAATCTGAATTTCCTGGGTTGTCTGCTATGTCTCCTTTTCATTTCTGATTCTGTTAACTTGGATATTCTCTCTCTGCTTCTTGGTTAGTTTGGATAAGGGTTTATCTATCTTGTTGACTTTCTCAAAGAACCAATTCTTTGATTCATTGATTCTTTGTATTGTTCTGTTTCTATTGTATTGATTTCAGCCCTAAGTTTGATTATTTCCAGCCATCTACTCCTTCTAGGTGAGTTTGCTTCTAATTGTTTAAACCTTCAGCTGTGCTGTTAGGTCTCTTGTGTGAGATTTCTCTAGGTTTTTCATATAGGCATCTAGTGCTATGAGTTTTCCTCTTAGCACTGCTTTCATTGTGTCTCATAAGTTTGGGTATGTTGTGGATTCATTTTTATTAAATTCTAGGAAGTCTTTGATTTCTTTCTTAATTTCTTCCTTGACCCAGAGGCAGTTCAATTGAGAGATGTTCAGTTTCCATGAGTTTGTAGGCTTTCTATGATTTTATTGTTGAATTCCAGCTTTAGACCATGGTGATCTGATATGATACAGAGTTACCCCCCCCCCCCTTTGTATCTATTGATATTTGCTTTATAACTGAGTATGTGGTCAATTTTAGAGAAAGTTCCATGGGGTGCTGAGAAATATGTATATTCCTATGTGTCTGGGTGGAAGGTTCTGTATATACCTATTACATCCAGTTGGGTCATCACCTTTTAGATCCCCTATTTCTCTGTTGAGTTTCTGTCTGGTTGGCCTCTTCAAGGGTGAAAGTGGGGTATTGATGTTTCCCACTATTAGTGTGTGGGGTCTGATGTGAGGTTTAAGCTTTAGTAGTGTTTCTTTTACAAATGTAGGTGCCCTTGTGTTTGAAGTATAAATATTCAAGATTGAGACTTCATCTTGATGGATTTTTCCTGAGATGAGTAAGTAATGTCCATCCTGGTCTCTTTTGATTGATTTTAGTGTGAAGGTTTTTTTTTTTCTTAAATATTAGTATGGCTACATCAGCTTGTTTCTTAGCACCATTTGATTGGAAAGTCTTTTCTCAATCCTTTACTCTGAGCCCGTGTCTGTCTTTGAAGTTGAGGTGCGTTTCTTGTATGCATCAGAGGATGGCTTCTGTTTTTGTATCCATCATGTTAGGGTGTGTCTTTTATAGGTGAATTGAGTCCATTTATATTAGGGGATATTAAAGACCAATGATTGCTACTTCCTACAATTTTTGGTAGTAGCATGTGTGTATTTCCCTTCTTTGTTTTTGTTTTTTTGGTTTTTTTTTTTTTTTTTTTTTTTTTTTTGTTCCTTAAAGGATTATTGATTGTGGTTTTATAGGTGTATCTGGTTTCCTTATTTTGGAGTTTTCCCTCTAGTGCTTTCTATAGGGCTATATTTGTGGATAGGTATTATATAAATCTGTTTTTTTGTGAAATATCTTGTTTACTTTATCTATGGTGATGGACATTTTTACTGAGTATAGTAGTCTGGGTTGGCAGCCATGCTCATTTAGTGTCTTTGTAACATCTGACCAGGACCTTCTTTCTTTCATTGTTTCCATTGAATAGTCAGGTGTTATTCTGATGCCTTTGTAGGTAATTTGGCCTTTTTCCTTTGCTTAGTATTTTTTCTTTGTTCTGTAGGTTTAGTGACTTGATTATTATGTGGTGAGCAGACATTTTTTGGGGGGGGGGTGTCTAGTCTATTTTGTGTTCTGTAAGCTTCTTGAATCTTTATAGGCATTTCCTTCTTTAGGTTGGGAAAGTTTTCTCCTATGATTTAGTTGATTATATTTTTTTTCTGTGCCTTTGAGCTGGTGTTCTTCTCCTTCAATTCCAATTATTCTCAGGTTTGGTCTTTTCATGGTGTCCTGGATGTTGTGTTATGACTTTGTTGGTTTTAGTGTTTTCTCTAACTGATGCATGTATTTTCACTATTGAATCTTCCATTCCAGAGATTCTCCCTTCCATCTTTTGCATTCTGTTGGTAATGCTTGCATCTCTAGTTCTTGTTTGTCTCTTTAGTTTCCTATTTTAGCTTTGCTGTGGTTTGTGTCTTCTTTATTGCTTTCATTTTAATTTTTAATTCCCGGAATGTTTCTTTCACTCGTTTGTTCTCTTTTTCTTGGTTTTCTTTATTTTCTTTCAGGCATTTGTTCATCTCTTCCAATTTTTTTGTTTCTATTTTCTTCTATTTCTTTAAGGGAGTTTTTTTACATCCTCTTTTATAGCTTCAATTATGTTCATAAAGTTGTTTTTAAAGTTGTTTCCTTCTGTTTCCTCATCACTTGATGCTCAAGTCTTTATGTTGTAGAAACAGCAGCTTCTTCAGGTGGTATCTTGTTCTTTATTTTGTTAGTTGTATTTCTGCAATGGCATCTGCCCATTGCTTCTTTGATTCACTCTTAGTCAACTCTTGATTGGCTCTTAGTCAGTTGTGGGCCCCCCATTAATTGTAGGGCTGCTTTTAGTCAGTTTTTTGTTGGATGTAGGCCAAGGAGCTGTGTGTCTCCAGTTGTCGAGGGGGTCATTCTTAGTTGGCTCTTAGTTGGGTCTTAGTCGGCTGTCTTCGGGGTCTCCAGTTGTCAGTGTGCGGTGATGCAGTTTGCAGTTTGGGCATGGTTTGGCACTCCAGCTGTGTTATGCTGGGGATTGGTCTTGGAGGGGGCTCTCCCAGCTTTCTTTGGCTTAGGGCAGAGCTGGGTGTGGTTGGGGTGCCAGGAGAGAGTCCCCAGGCCGAGGTTCAGAGACATGGTCTCCTCTTGGCCTGGAGGCTGGGTGCCACTCACCTCTTAGTCAGCTGTGGACCAGGAGGCTTTGGGGTCTCCAGTTGTTGGTGTGTGATTGTGATTAGTCTTTTACAGATAAGGATACCTTAGGTATATGGAAAGGAGCACAAAAGGACATGTGATATGAATGAAGAAGGAACAAAAAATGATTAACTTTTATAAAGATATGCTCCTTTTTAAATTAGTTAACAGGGCTCTACTAGATCCATAGCTTTGTAAATTCAGTGAACTTCTTAGGTAAGAGTTTGTCAAGCCAGATGGTTCCTAATAACATTTTAGTATGGTATAATGTGTAAAGTGTTAGCTTTTACTACTGCTAAGTCTTTTTGTAATAAAGAGGTTTCTGGCCCAGCCTAGTGCCAAGGTCCAGACCCACCTTCAGCCACTTTCCCCCCCAAAACGACTCAGACACTTGAATTAATTACATTCTTCTTGGCTTATGGCTCAGGCATATCGCTAGCTGGATTGCATCTCCCTTGACTCTGCCCTCCTTCCCCTATCTGTGCTCCAATTTCCCAGCCTACTTCTAAGCTGCCTGCCATAGGCCAAGACAGTGCTTTTATGAATGAATGAATGAATGAATGATAGTCACAGCATACAGAATGACATCCCACATCACTTTCCCTTTTCTGTCTAATCAAAAAGGAAGGTTTCCATTTCAACATAACAGAATTACATATAGCAAAACAGCAAAGAACAATTACAACATCTAGTCTATTTGTATTTAGCAAAATTAAAGAAAATATTCTATCATCTGTCTTATCCTTATGAGTCTAAATTTCATACCTAATATACCTTTTTATAATAACTAAGGAAAACAATACTTAAAACTAATCTTCAACTACATCAAAGACCACAGAAAGATATAACATTGCCTGAGTAAATAGGAAGTGCAAGCAACTTCCAAAATCTAGAAATGACAGAGATGGCATCTGGCTGTATGGGCCACCTGAAGTTCATTATTAGAGTCTCTGGCATACCTTTCAGTGAAGCAGGGAGTGCTTTGCCCATTCTGGCATAGTTCACCAGTTGCTTCTCCTTGTGTACTGAAGAGTCTCTGCAAACTGAAGGACCATCTTGGCTTGTACTGCCAAAGTTCAGAGGTCCCTTTCCTATGGGTCCTGCATGTCCATTTTATACAGCATGCTGTCGGGAAGGCAGTTGAGGCAAGAACAGTCTCTTACCCAGTGGCTAACTCTTGCCACAAAGAAAGTAAATTCCATATGGCATTTGTTCAGTGCCCATCATTCTCTTGAAGTAGATTGGTGCTACCAGGAACAGACCTGTCTCGTTGTCCAGAAAAGTCTTAAGTTCTTAAAATATTTTAAATGCCATATTTTGTAGGTCTTTGAATTGTTTAAAGATTACCTATCTAATTGAAATATTTTATAAACTTAAAACGTCTAACTTACATGACTATAAGTTTTGTTATCACAGAAGACTATTGATCTGCATTTCTTAATTACACATTTCAATTTTAAAGGAATTGCATACACATAATATCTTAAGCAAGAGTAGAAATATGCATACAGTATAAATTGACCTTAAATTTGTATCAACAAACCAAAATCTATACCAATTTAAAATATTTTGAGATTAACAGCTAATTTTTGAATTAAAGTAGATTCAGTAATCTATCTTTTTAATCATTTCTATATCGTATCCCCCTTTTTTTCTTAGAAAAAAAGATTGACTATGACCATTAACCATTTATAATGAAAGCAAACATCTATAAACAGTATTTTGGGAATTTGGGTGTAACTTTCCATTACTACTTCCTGCTGTTTAGAGGTGCTGGTCATCTTATGAGGCTGGATCATCTTAGTTGGCAGCCTTGCAGCTGATAAAGCCATCTCTTCCCTTCAGAGATTTCGCAGGTCTTCCTTGATCAAATCATATTAGCCTGGAAGCAATCCACAGGTTCTCATCTTCTGTGGAAACAAGCAGAACCCCTTCTCCAAAGCAACATATGATTAGACCCAAATTTCAAAGTCAAGATACCTTTAAAACATGTATGTTGGTTTAACTTAGCAGCCTTTACAATCAAATGTCTTTCTGCAGTTAGCTTATTAACAGTTAAAAAAATTAAAAGAAAACACAATAGTAACCATAATCCAGACTCTTTGTATATTTTCCACCTTTGCGTGGCTTATTATTTTTATTACTGTTTCTCTTCTTAAGGGACTTTCTCTACCCTCTTTCTTTCCCAGACTACATATTTTTTTCTACACACATTGCAACCCATTTAGAGGTTTACTCCATCTAAATCTGTTTTATTGCATATCCTTAATCATTTTCCAACCAGAAGAGCTTTAAAAATGCTAGACTATAAAGCACTGCTTTGACTGCTGACTCTGCCCTGATTAGCTTTTCAACATAGCAGTGGTACTAGAGCCACACTTATCTTTCCAATTCTGGGAAGCAGTATTAAATATTATGGAGCTAGTTACCACCCCAGTGCTGGGGAATCTTAGGTTCACACTGTCACTAAGTATAGCACTGCAGCACAATGCTCATGCCCTACTGCTCATTTGGCAGTGGGCCTCTTAAAGAAGCCAAAGCTGAGTCAGGAAACCTCTCTTAAAGAAGCCATGTATCTGCTTCCTGCCAGTAAACAGAGCAGTCCCAGAAAATGCTGCTACCAAGAAACCATCTTTGGCACTGTTCCCCCTTTGTTCAATCTAAGCAGGAACCTTAAATCTATTATATGCAACTTGTTGCTTTTACTGAGTCTTCTATGAGACTTCGGGAACCAGTCTTATTGCAGCTTAAGCTGTACTCCAAAAGCCCACTATTTGTAGCTCAAGCTCTCACACTACATAAGGGTGTGTCTATACCACAGTTCACATGAGAGACACAATTTGGAAGCTGTTTTTGGCTCTGATTCTGTGCTCTAGAACCCTTTTTAATCTTTCTCCAGCTTTATGCGGGTGTATATGGTGCAACATTTGTAAAACCTCTTAAGGTCCAGACTCGCCTGCTTCCCCCCCCCCCCCCACACACACACCAAAATGACTCAGTTGTTTGTATTAATTACATTCTGCTTGGTCTATGGCTCAGGAATATTGCTAGCTAGCTCTCTGATTTCAACCCATTTCCATTAATGTGTCTTGTCATGTGTTCCGTGGCTTACTTAAATGTTTTTTTTTTGCATTTTGCTTCTTGGGTGCCTGGATCACATCTCCGTTGACTCTGCCCTCCTTCCCCTATCTATGCTTTGATTTCCCTGCCTACTTCTAAGATGCCTGCCATAGGCCAAGACAGTTCCTTCATTAACAAATGATATTCACAGCATAAAGACATCCCACATCAATTTTGATAAATTTTTATGAAAATGTTTTAGTCTGAAACTTAAGAGTAAAATTAGGTGGTGGGTACATAGAAATAGTAAAAAATAAAATAAAAAAATATAACCTTGAACTTTGCAATGAATTTTCTCAAGCAAATACAATATTATTCCATTCATTAAATGGATACTTACTCTATGATATGACAAAAACTATTCTAATTTTGAATATAAAAATTCTGTAACGTGACTGCTGCTTTCTAGGGATTCACATGGTTAGTAGAATTGGCTGTGATTATGTGGCTGTTGTAAATTTTATAAATTGATTTTTTAGTGTATTAATCCATTGCAATACTTTTGGTTTGTATTGGTCCCCCATAGGCTCATATGTTTGAATGCTTGGTCACTAGGGGGTGGCACTATTAGGAAATATGGCCCTGCTGTAATAGGTGTGTCTTAAAGAAAGTATGTCACTAAGAGCAAGCTTTGAGGTCTCAGATGCTCAAGACTAGCCAATGTGGCTAGCCTCTTCCTGCTGCCTGATGATCCAGATGTAGAACTCTCAGCTTTTCCAGCAACATCTCCAGTAACACTATCTATGATGATAATATTATAGACTAAATCACTGATCCTATAAGTCATTCTTAATGAAATGTTTTCCTTTTAGGAGTTGCAATGGTCATGGTGTCTCTTCATAGCCGTAGAAACCCTAAAACAGTAGTGTTAAGTGTGTGATACTTCTGAAACTTTTGTTTTTTGGTGTTGAGACAGGGATTCCCTGTACTCTTCCACATGCCTCTGCATCCCAGATGCTGGGATTAAAGGTGTGGGCTACTGCTGCCCAGCGGAAGTTTATTTCTTAACTGTCCTTTGGAGCAGTTAGCTGTGATATCAGTTATCAGATAATTCATAGCTATTTGGATGAGGACATTGCCACATTGTAACAGGAAAATAGCTACTGTCACTAAAATTGAAATTTAATTTTTTAAAATTTTGGTTATAGTGTTTATGAGAATTCATGATAGGAGGAAGCATGTTTGCCACAGTATGTATCTGGAGGTCAGAGGACACATTAAGAAATAGGTTCTTTCTTCCCACCTTTACACTGATTTTAGGGGTTGAACTTACGTCACAAGGTTTACTTTACCCACTGAGTCGCCTTACTAGCCCAAATTTAGTTGTTTTTGTTTTGTTTTGACAAAGCATAACCTCCTTAATAAAGTTATTTATGTTTTCTTAGATGAATAATTAATATTTTAACAGAGTAAGCCGTGGGTATTAGAAGTCTTCACCTTTAGAGGTCTGCAGAATAGATTTCCTAGGTAACAAACCTAATATTGCAAGTAGGTTGTGTTTCCAGTTAATTAGTTTTTTGAAATTGGAATGTTTCCCCAAAATGTCTTTTTCAGTAATGTAACCTATCTGGTTGGATTTCTATGTAAGCCTTTAAAATTATCTTGTAGAACGTTAAGAAACAGGTTTATCAGTGTTTTGGTAGTAAGACGTATTTTCATTTTCTTTTTTGTTGTTGTTTTTGTTGTTTGTCTTTGAATTAATACAATCTTCAAATCTATAAATATTCTTCAGTATGAGGTAGATAAACCTATTGTCAAGTCACGCCTTCATACTTTTGCAGCCCCTCCCTACTCTTGTCAAGAATCACTAAGACTCCTAGTGAACCTTGAGTAAAGAATTGGCTGTAGTCTCTACACCCACTTAGTAAGCTTTTTGATACCCACTATTCTACTTTTGATGCCTCCTACTCTAACTCTACAGGACAGAGTGAAGCTGCAATAAATAAATAAGTAAGTAAGTAAGTAAGTAAGTAAGTAAAAAGACAGGTTTGGGGAAATGATGACTAATGTGATTCTGAGTTTATAACTTTCCTCTTCATTTTGTCCTCTATCTGTTTCTAGTATTGGGCATTGAGTAATGAAAAATGTCTGTACTGTGGCAGGTTTGTTGAGATACTAATATTTAACATGGGCTATCATATTACGCATGAATTTTTAAGGGTTTCACATATGCAGAAAAATCATGGAGGACATAGGTATTTCGGCTGGATCAATCGATGATGTTTGACTTACTAGAGATACATACTCATGATTTAACAGAACTAGAATTTGAATCTAGACCTTTATTCCTTGGAAATGAAAAACAGTGCTAGGAAAGAAGGATCTTATCCTTTATTCTTTTAAATCATACATTTGAATTTTGAGCAAAGAAAAATTTTCATTTACATATTTTTTGTTTTTTGTTTGTATGCAAGGTTTTAAAATGTACCCAGATTGGCCTTGAACTAGCTCTGTAGCCAAAGCTGGCTTTAGATTGTCAGTCTTTCTGCATTTGATTTCTTCTTCCTATAAACTAGAAAATGGTTTTCTATTTGGAACACCGGTTAACTACTAAAAATGTTTTTATGGATCTAAAAGAGTGACATGAAGTGTTTTTTAATGTAGGATATGAAGCTTGCCGTGTCTGCTTATCACAGACCCATGAGCAAATACCTCACTAACCTCATGCAACCACAGGTTTGTTTTTTTTTTTTTTTTTAACAGTTAGCTTTTTTGGCATGGCAGACATAATGTAAATTAGTGTGGGAGACTTTTTCTTTGGGCCGCCAGCTCACAAATAGTGACAGGAAGATTTATTAATTATGAAAGTTCGATCTTAGCTTATGCTTGTACCTAACTAGTTCTTATAATTTAAATTAACTCATATGTTTTTTAAATCTACGTTCTTTTACATGGCTCAGTTGCCTTTACTCTATACTACCCATTCTGTTTCCTTTATGTGGGACTGACAACCCGTCTCTTTCTAAGAGACCTCTCTTTCCCCAGAAGTCCCACTTAACCTCTTTCCAGCTAAGAGCTGTTTATCTCTTTATTAAACCCATTCCAGTGGTATATCTTCACATAGTATAAAGGAATATTCTTCAACAATTTAACAGTATCATTTTCCCCCAAGGAAGTTCAAATAAGCATTTAATTTGACTGATGTTGGAATTGGCGAGAAGATGTAAATTAAGAGAAGTACTTAACTATCCCTAAGCACAGTTACCCATTTTCAATGAGAGCATTACCTCTATGTCTAGTGACCATGCTAAGTAAAAACTATAGTATATAGTTATATTACGTTAATGTAAACAAGTCACGAACTTACCAGATGGTTAGAAAGAGAGCTGGGAAAAATAGTCTCTGTTAGGCACCTTACCTGCTTATAACAACTTCACCCATAGGAGGAGAAAATGAAATTTTAGTGGACAGATATGTTACAATAAGGTTTCTTGGCTCCGGGTGCCAGAGGTACAGACCCACAGAACTGGTCTCAGACCACTTAGCCGCCCACAGCTGCCCAAAATGACTCAGACCCTTATATTAACTTCATGCTGTTTGGCCTATGGCTCAGGCACATTGCTAGCTAGCTCTTACATCTTAACTCAACCCATTTTCATTAATCTGTCTGCCATGTGGCCCGTGGCTCACCTGTGTTCCAACATGATATTCATAGCATACAAAAAGACATTCCCACATCACAGATCGTTATCTTTGCCACAGAAATGACCCAGTAACTAAACAAGTTGGATATTGTCAGATCCCAAAGAAACCTGGGTCTGTTTCAGTACTTGTGGCTCCTCTCAGCACCTCTCACCCCACCACCCATTCTAAATCTCTCCTTCCCAAGTGCTGGGCTTTTACTTCCCCTTGTTGGGCTATGTATTCTCTTGGTCTCCTGGCTCATTCCCGGCCCCCTAGTGCATGGCTCCCCTCTTGTTCTGCTTGCTACCCTTTTACATTGAGTAGTTGACTGGGTGAGAATTGACTGTGGTTTGTTTCCTCTTTCTGATAGTTTTTATTGAATACCGACTAGAATTTGTGTTTTAGCCCTCCTTTCCCTCTCTTGCTCCCCTTTCCTGCCCTATCTCTCTTCTCTCATGACCCAGTAGAGTCAGTTTCAATCTGCTGTCCATACTCAGTCTGGACCCTTCAAGACCCTCTGGCTGTTCTCTTTCTCAGGTATCTACAATAAACTTCCTCAACCATACCTTGGAGCAGTCATGTCCTCATTTTTTTTTTTTTCATCTTGATATCTGCATAGTATTTGTGGCTTTCTACTTAGAAAGGTCTAAAGCTTTATGCAACAATTTTGGAAATCAAAATGTTTACATTTTTAATAAGACTTAAAAGTGTTGACTTACGTACATATAATTAACATAATTTTAAATTTTATTACGTTTCTTGAAGTAAGTGTGTGTGTGTGTGTGTGTGTGTGTGTGTGTGTGTGTGTACATATTCACCCAGGTAAATACCTGCCAAACTGTGTGTGGTAACCAGAAGACAACTTTTGGGAGTTGGTTTTTAACTTCTACCTCATAGATATAGTTCCCAGGGAATCAAAAAACTTACAAGTGCCTTTACTTACTAAGCCATCTCATTAGGTTTGTTCTGCTGCTTTTCAAATTCACTTGCTAGCACTGCAAAAATTAGTTAAAACAACAGTATTTAGATTTTTCCTTTACATAAATGCTTATTAGAGGGAAAATTGTTAATCATGTATCATACTTAAAGCATATTTGGAGATAGGAGTTTAACTTGGTGGTAACAGTGTATGCTTATCAAATAAGGTACCAGGTTCAATCCCTAGCACCAAACAAAACATTTAATTTATAACAATATTTTCCATCAAAATAACCACATATACAAAATGTCCTAGTTAGCTTTTAATTGTTAACCTGACAGCTCAAGATCACTCAAGAGAGCCTCCCTCCAGAGTGGTATTGTTTAGATCATGTTGGCGTGAATCATGTATGTTAGGTACTGTCTTGGTTGTTGGTTGATATGAGAGGGCATAGTCCACTGTGACAGGTGTCCTGAGTTCCTTAATGGGCTCACTTCCCACAGTGATGGATAATGACTTGTGAGCTGAAATAAGCTCTTTTATCCCTTAAGCAGTTGTGGTCAGAGTGTTTATTACAACAGCAAAACTAGAGCAGAACTAGAGCACAGAATAATTATTTCTGGGTATGTTCTATAAAATCACTATTAATTTAAGTTACCAGCCACTGAACATTTGCTCTTTAGGGGAAACCCTGAGTCAGGCTCATAGGAGCTTTAGTAAATAAACTGTAACTGCTGTATGTGTGCTTTGGTTTAAAAACACCTTAATATACATTATTGATTTGGTAACATTGAACTCAAAAAATAATTTTGAGTTATTCTTGGCTAAATGCAGCTTTACCAACACTTGTATTTTCTCTGTTAGATATAGCCTGAACTTCTTAAATTTGCATATTTTTAATTATATTTGAACTTTTAGACGTCATAGCTCAGTGATTGACTAGACTGGCCAACAAGTTCTAAAAATCCTCTTTCTTTTCCTCTATGTTGTATATCAGTTTCCTCTGAAATTAAAGCCTACCATTTTGGAGGACGTGAAAAGGAAAGTGAAACAACAGGATGTTCTAAGAGGAGAGGAAACACTCCATCCTGCAGGGAAGTTCCTTAGGAAGTAAACTCAAAGTAGCTTCTGGAAGTTCCTGAAACTGACCAGATTCTTCAAGAGTACATAAGCAGTAAACTCTTAAGACAAGCCAAGATACCTAAAAGACTGTCTGCCACCTGGGCTGTCCTGACGAGGCTCAGACCAACCTCACTACGTGAAAGAAACAGACCAGCATATCTGTTTATAAGAGGCCCAGACCAGTGGATTACCAGGACACTTTATTTATTGAGCTCCCTGCGGGTGCTCCAGGTTTTCAGCTTTCTAGCTGGGGTGGACTTTTTTCAGTGATTGATGTTAGCTGTCTTTTAGTCATTTCTGGTCTTATGAATAAACCCTAACCGTATTCCTATAAGTCACCCCAGTAAAACTTGTTAGTTTACCAAGTTGGACTTTGGTGATATCTGGACTTGGTTTGTCATTGGTTTCCTATCTGGGGTGAGTAGACATTTATTCCCATCTTCCCAGGAATACTGTCACACAATACTCGCCAGCACTGAGATTGCAAGTATGTTCTGCTATACTGGTGTTTTTATGGGTACTGGAGATCAGAACTTGGGTCTTCATGCTTGGATAGCAGGTACTTTACTAAGCTGAATTATTTCCATGGCCTGTACTTGGACTTAGACATAATTCAGCATGAACCCTCAGTACCAGGGCACTTAAATAACAAAATCAATAAAATGCACAAAAATGCAAAAAAAAAAAAAAAAAAAAACCACATAAAGGACTTGCAAGAAAGCAGTGAGTCACCTTCTTTTTACCTATGCTAAGAACTCAATTTTTACAATCCTTTTGAAGAGCCTTGAGTAAGTGCCAATGTATTTTACTAAGAGAATGGGTGACAATGTGTAAATAATGACAATTATCATAGTGAATATTATAGAATGCTTTTCGAGCTAATCCATAGCAATGACAAAGATCCCATTCCAAGTTTTCTTAGTTCTTTGAGTGTATTGCTCAAATTTGGTAGTCATCTAGCATCTCTTCTCCACTTTATGACAAGAAGAGAAAAAAATGTTCAATGTTTGGTGGTGTGACAGAGAAGGAAATCCCCCACATTCTCAAATCTATCTTTGAGTCCTGGTGGTTTTAGTAATTGCTCTGTAGAGGGCAGCTTCCTGCCTGTAAGACTAGTACTCTAGTTCAAAGAGGAAGAGGAATGTGGCATCTCATTGCATATTCTATGATGTAGTAAGAAGAGACTGATGCTCATTGCTTTACTTTGAGGGTTAAATTAATAAATGAAAACATTTAAATTTGGACAGGTTGTATTGCTTAGTATAGAGTTCACCTCAAGTCATGACACATTTTGATTCAAAACATGGTGCCTGGACCCCAACAGTTAGCCCTGTGCTATCTTTGGGCACCGAATCCTCAGATACAGCCAACTATGGATTATATAGTGGTTAGGGATATAAATCAATGTTAGAGCACTTGCTAACATGACCTAAGGCCCTGGGTTCAGTAGTCCCACAGGGTGGAGGGTGTTGAAACAAAACTATATCTGTACTGAACATGAGGACTTTCCTTTTTACTATTAGCTAATAGAGGTAAAGTTAACTTAAAAGTATATGTGATAAATGTACATGGTTCACCCCCCCCCCCTTTTAATGAGATTTGAGAGCTCATGGATTTTGGCATCCCAACTATAATTTGGATATATTGGCACTATTCCTGTATGGATACTGAGAGACTGTATGCTGATTTCAAGTCTGGGCATGGTGGAAGGCAAAATCATGGCTCCCCAAGATGATCACATCCTATGAATTCCAGGAACATGTGACATTACATTGTCTTAGTCTGTTTTTGTTTACTTACTCTGACTGATAGTTTATAGAAACTAAGAGTTTATTCAGTGCACTGTTTTGAAGGCTGGGAGTATCCAAGGATGAGGGGTTGTATCTGATGAGGGCTTTGATGATGGTGACTCTGCAGAGTCCTGGAGTGGCACAGATCATCGCATGGGAAGAGAGCTATATAAGAGCCTCTGCCTCTGCCTCTCTGCCTCTCTGCCTCTCTGCCTCTCTGCCTCTCTGCCTCTCTGCCTCTCTGCCTCTCTGCCTCTCTGCCTCTCTGCCTCTCTGCCTCTCTGCCTCTCTGCCTCTCTGCCTCTCTGCCTCTCTGCCTCTCTGCCTCTCTGCCTCTCTGCCTCTCTGCCTCTCTGCCTCTCTGCCTCTCTGCCTCTGCCTCTGCCTCTGCCGTGCTAAAACTAAAGGGGTGTGCCACGTCCGGCACGTTCTAGAGTCTTTTTTTTTTTTTTTTAATATTTATTAAGTATACAGTGTTCTGTACTACATGTATGCCTGCAGACCAGAAAAGGGCATCAGATCTTATTACAAATGGTTGTGAGCCACCATGTGGTTGCTGGGAATTGAACTCAGGACTTCTGGAAGAGCAGCCAGTACTCTTAACCTTTGGCCCATCTTTCTAGCCCTCAATCTGGAGTCTTAATGAAAGCAAGCACTTGCTTTTGTAGAGTATTGGGGTTTTTGTTTTGTTTTTCATATAATAACAGATCTTGAAACTTCTTGATAGGTACTATTCTTTTGCATGTGTGGGCTCCGTGGGGTTGGGAGTAGAGAAGTTAAGTTTAGAAAAGATTAAATAAAGATCATAACAAGTGACCAAACCAGAATGGAACTATAGATCTAAACCCATAGTTTTTGTTTTTGTTTTTTTTTTTAAATAGTACATCAGTACTATACAAAATACTCATTGGGTATGTGCCGTGGTACAGATATTAGGCCAAGTTACAGAAGAGCCCCCCCCCCCCCAAAGCTTTTCTAAAGCTTAGAGTTCAGAGAAGGATGGAGGCATAAACAGGCGGGGATACTTCCACACAGTCAAATGTTTCAAAGGGAAGGAATAAAATGGGCTATGAGAACACAAGAGAAGTTAGGGAAGATCCCTTTACTGAACAAGGTAAGACTGGAGAAGGGTGAGTATGAGCTAAGCATTAAATAAAAGATTGTGCCAGACAGCATAGAAAACATTTTGGTGCACTTGAGAATCTAAAAATATTTAGTATGTCAGGAAGATAAAATGTAAGAATATAGCTGAGTGGTAAATGTGCTTAATCCCACCACACTAGAGGTAGGAGTTCGAGGCCAGCCTGGTCTACAGACCTAGTTCCAAGACAACCAAGACTACAGAGAAAAATTCTTTCTCAAAAAAACATTTTCAATAAAAAAGGTTGAAGAGCTAACACTTAGAGACACTGGGTTTGCACTGAACTAGACGTAACCAGTAGCCAAGGGAGTAGTAATTAGCTGAGGGAAGTAGTTTTTGTTTTTTACTAGATTGTAGAGTTATTTGGGCAAATCCTAGTGACTGAGTGACTGAGTCACAGGATGGGTGATACCAAAATTGGCTCTCAAGTTCCTAAGGGTAGGTGGGAGTGCTGTTCTCACCATTCATAGAGCATTTTGTGACAAAAAGAGAGTGGGTTGTTGTGATAGGAAAACATGACGTCTTATTTTGGGCATGATAAATTTGAAATTCCTGGAAAAGACTCCATTGGATGCCCAGTAGACAACTTTACCAGTTTCCAAAGAGCTTTTGGGTTATTGGGAAAGAATATCTGTAGACACCTGTTGTTAATCAATTTTGACTTACATTTTCAGAGATTTTAGTTCATAGTTGGCTAGCTCTTCTACTTTGGGGCCAAGGTGAGGGAAAACATCATGCCTGGAAGCGTATGGTAGAGCAGATGTGCATCCAGGAAGGAGAAAGATAAGGAGTAAGGGAGGAAAGAATGCAGATCCAGGAACAAGATAAACCCTTAATGATCTGGTTCCGGCAGCTAGACCATAATTGGTTTCTACCCCACTTCTAGTGATGTCCTCAAATTATGGATCCATTTATTGAATTGATCCAAGATCCTCAAGATCCAGCCGCACAGACTGTCTATTAAAACCATAGGTAAAATTTTAGAACTTTACTGCCAAGCACTAAAAGGTACCACTGATCGCTCAGTTGTTATCTTTCACCTTATTCCCATGCAGCTCATACCTTGCAAGTCTTCCAAACTCCAAAGGACTGATTTTGCATAGGGATAAACAGTTTCTATTCCTAATGAGAGGAGACTAGGGAGAAAGCCAATGGCTAGATACCCAGTATGGACTTAAAAAAAAAAAAAGAAAAGGGTGTGTGTGTGTTAGTGGTGGTAAATTAAAATATCAATAAAAACATCCTAAAATATAAGTCCAGTTATTTTCCAAAACTGTATCAGCAGCAACCAGGCCTTTAGCAAATGAGTTTTTGTTGAACATTTCTAATTCAAACCAAGTCTTAGTTTTGTTTCCTAATACAAGGATAAAATACTGTGACAGAAACAACTTGGGGATGAAAGGGTTTACTTTTAGCTGACAGTTCCAGGTTATAGTCTATCATAGCAGAGAAATCAGAGTGGCAAACTTGAAGCACTTGGGTCACTCTCTAGTCAAGAACAGAGAGTGAATGTGTATGTACTCACTTCAGCTCACTTTCAACTTTGCTACTCTTTAATTCTCTCTATTCTTTTTGTTTGTTTTTGTTTTTGAGACAGTTTCTCTGTGTAGCCCTGGTTGTCCTGGAACTTGATCTGTACTAGCCTCAAACTCAGAGATCGGCCTGTCTCTGCCGCCTGTGGTGGGTGGTAAGTAGTGGATCCCTGGTTATTGGGTATCCTCTACTGTAGTATGAGGTTTCTGGCCCGGACTTTCTGGCCTAACCTCAAGGACTAGACCCACAGACCCGCAGTCCCACAGAGACACACAGATGCTTTCATTAGTTTTTGGCTGATCAGCCTCAGGCCCAGGCATATCACTTGCTAGCTCTGTACCCTTCACCTAACCCATGTCTCTTGTTCTGTTCAGCCATGTGGCTCGGTACCTTTTCTTAAGGCATCATAGTTGTCCTTGGCTTCTTCCGGGCCTCTCTCTGGAATTCCCTCTGGTGTTCTGATCTGGCATTCTGTTCTCAGAGTTTTTAGTCTGGTAGCCCCGACTATACTTCCTGCCTGCCTTTGGCCAATCAGCTCTTTTTATTAAACCAGTGGGTGGGACAATTATTTAAAATGAAACAACACAACCTCCCACACTCTACCAATGGAATAAACCAATCAAGCTGAATTAATGATTTAATTAATAATAATAATAATAATAATAATAATAATAATAATGAAAGAGTAAAGCAACTCCCAGGTGACTCTCAGAAAGGCAGGACAGAAAATCACATGGTTTGGGTCTGGCTATCAGGTCTTACATACCCTATGGGCATGGTTTTAGTCAGCCCCAGGGGAGGAGTTGACCCTTAGCAGGCTTTATTTGGTCGTGGTCTGCAGAGGGCAGTTCCAGGGAGCTGCAGCTTAGTGCACTGAGGAAAGGGTTTGGAATACCCGCCGCCTCAGCTGGAGATCCCAAACATTGGACATCATCTCCCCCCACCCCCCACCCCAGTCTCCACTGTTAGACAGTTTAGGATTTCCTACTGTGCTGCATGGTTTTGTGTCAGCTTGATAACACTAACTTCAGCTGCAAGGAGGGAACCTCAGTTATGAAAATGTGATAAGACTGGGCTGTACAGTGCTCCATTGAGGGGGTGGGGGTGGCTGAGCTAGTGATTCTGGGCTGTATAAGAAAGCAGGCTGAGCAAGCCATGAGGAAGCAAGCCAATGAGCAGCACCACTTAGTGACCTCTGCATCAGCTCCTACCTCCAGGTTCCTATCCTATTTGAATTCCTGTCCTGACTTCCTGTGATAATGAACAGTGATAGAGAAGTATAAGCTGAAATAATAAACCTTTTCCTTACCAACTTGCCCTAAGACACCTACTTAGGAATGTTTGCCATTCAGGGTCTTCCCACCTTCCACCTCTACCACCCTAACTTGCTCAAGACAATCTTTCTTTGAGTTTCAATTCCCAGGTGATTTAAGATTGAGTCAAACTTACAACTAAAACTATCACAGACATAGCATCTAATAGGTTTTGATATTTTGTCTAACCTGAGACTTTGCCCATTAAAGAGTAAAATTGTGTTCTTTTCTAACAAATAGTTGGAAAATCATTGTTTGCCTATGCTATTCTGCCAACTTTTAGGAGGAAACAAGCTATTCTGTGAGCTTTTAGGAGGAAACAAACCTATTTAAAAAGCAAAACTGAAATTTTCTGTGTCTTTTTAAATTTATAGGTTATCTATAGAATTGTATTAACATTGATAAAAGCTAAAGAAGCTAAATAGTAAACATTTATTGAATACCTAATGTATACAAATCCCATTTTTTTATTTGTTTAATTTATCGATGATAGAACTTTGTTAATGGAATCTTAAGTTGAGAAAAAGAAACATCTATAAGCATGTTTGGCTATTAAAACATCAAGAGATTTCAAAACTAGCCCAGTGGTGGGGATGCATACCTTTAGTCCCAGCAGTAACAGAGGTAGAGACTAGTGGATCTCCAAGTTGGAGGCCAGCCTTGTTCCAGGACAGCCAGGGCTACACAGAGAAACCCTGTCTCACCCCCTCCCTAAAAAAGATAAGAGTCATCCTATGTAGCCCAGGCTAGCCAAAAATCCTCCTGCCTTGATAATCTTTTTGCTATAATACATATATAAATTAAATAATTGTACATGTAGGGACAGTAAAACATGAAGAAAACAAGCAAAACTAAATATAAGGGGATGCAGGACTGAATGCCAGGTACTAGGCATGACTTATGGAAGGGTATAAAGCTGATTTGGTGGTGGATAAGTACATAAACTATATTTGATGCTGAAAGTATAAAATTTAGTGGGAAGCTTCAGAGCTTCTGTTTCAAGTGCTAATTCTAACTGGCTATGTTCACTAAGTTGTATAGACCATGGGTTTGGTTAATTTTGGCAGATAATGTTTTTATTTGCAAAGCGTTTTTTAAAGAAATAAAGTTTTAAATGTATTTTTAAAAGGTTCTTATTTTAGATATCAGAGTAGTTTAAATTCTCAAAAATGGGATAAATCTGATGGATTGATACCAGAAGTGTACTTAGTTGTTTCTAATGGTTGTCTGAAGTTTTGCTGAAGGTAATTAACTTTGTTTCCATAATTGCTTTTTGGAGATCTGTTGTTTAACTATTTATTATGTATACAGTATTCTACCTGCACACCAGAGAGGGCACCAGATCTCATTATAGATGGTTGTAAGCCACCATGTGGTTGCTGGGAGTTGAACTCAGGACCTCTTGTAGAAGAGCAGCTAATGCTCTTAACCTCTGAGCCATCTCTTCAGCCCTGTTTTGGGTTTTTTATTTGTTTGTTTCGGTTTGCTTTTGAAACAGGTTTTCTTTGTGTAGCCCTGACTGTCCTGGAAGTCTATAGACCATGCTGGTCTGGAACTCAAGATATCCTTCTGCCTCCTTAGTTCTGATACTCAAGATCTGTGCCATCTGCCCCCCTAAACACACACACACACACACACACACACACCATTTTCTTTTTTATTGAAAATATTTTTATTCAGTATATTCTGATCTCAGTTTCCCCTTCTCAAATCCTCTTCCACTTTCCCACCCTTCCAACTCCAAGCTTTCTTTTTCTCTCTCTTAAGAAAACAGATAGGCCACAAAACAAACAAAAAGCAAACAAGAATAAAACAAAGGAGTAAACAGCAACAAAAACAAGGAGGACAAGAAACATATAAAACATAAAATTGCAAGACCAGAAACCATAGTATAATAGCAAATGACCAATGAGGCAATAACACCCAAAAGAAACAACAAAAGATCTCCAAAATTACCTGTGTGTATATCCTCACTAATTTTTCCTTTTTGAGCAGTTGTCAATTGGAGATGGCTTCCTGGTTAAGAATGGGTGCTGATGTCTACTTCTTCCTCTCTGCACTGGAACCCTGGCTGCATTAGACCTGTGCAGGCCCCTCACATGCTGTGCAACAGTCCTCAGTCTGGAAGATACTGTTTTCCTTTGGATCATCCATCCCCTCTGGGCTCTTACATTCTTCTTGCCTCCTTTCCCCGAATAGTTCCCTGAGCTCCGAGGGGAGGGGTTTGCATTTAGGACGGTGTTCCAAGGTCTCTGTATTATTTACATCTGTTGTAGGTAAAAGCTTTTCTGATGACTGAAACACTAATCTGTGGGTATAGCAGAATGTCATTAAAAGTCATTTTATTGCTTTGTTCCTTTAGCAGAACAATAGTAAAATTTTTAGATCTTGAAACTTTACATTAATTTTAAGCTTTTAAAAATTATATTTCACAGCAGAAAATAGAATTATTGGCAGTTCTTTGCATATTATATAGCAGGTCAGGTCTTTCTTATGGTAGTCTAATAAAAACTTCATTAATGAAGCCATGGTGGCACTGGCCTGAATCCCATTACATGGTAGGTAGATGAAGGAAGATTAGAAAAGAAATCAGGAAGCACCAAGGACTTAGTATGTGAAGGCTTACTTTTCCAAGGTCAGTTGTTTGTGTATCTAAAGTGTGTATGATGAGGGGAAGGGTTTGTTCCCAGAGTGAGCCCTGAAAATTTCAGTTTTCCATAGATCACATTTTCTCTTCTTTGACTCTTGGAAAATTAAGGTCTTTGTTTGCTTTTATTAGACAGTGTACACACCCTATAGTAGTCTGCCACTTCCTTCTCTCTCCCTGTGTTTTCACTTTTATTGTCCTGCCTGTCCTTTGTGCTTTGTACTGAAAGAGGTTTTAAAATGAAACTAGAGAAAAATCATTGACTATTGATAACCCATTGAATTGCTTGATTGGTAGACATTAATTGTTGAATCTTTTAAGTTTATAAATTAATGTCTGTGAAGTTTTTTTAAAAATAATATTGGAGACTAAGCCCATTGTCTTAACATGTTAGACACATACTCTACCTAATCTTCAGCCTTCTGAAGGCTTTTTTTAAAGATTTAGAACTTTGTTGTAAATTGAAGCATCTAGGCAGAATGCCAAACTACAACTTTATCTTGTAGCTGGTTACAACATAAAATGTCACAATTAGTTGGCTTGCTAAAATTGGAAAGAATGTACATTTAAATCCTTTTTAAAAGTTCAAAAGTGTTAAGTCTGAGAGTTTTTCATCTCTATTACTAATAATAAGGGGACAAGTTCCTGATGAGAGGTGGGAGACTGTTTTCAAAGTGAGTGAATTTAAATAGTGAAGCTGACCGTCAATAAAGTTACCCTATTTATAAAGTTTTATAAAGAGCTAATATTTAATAACTTATCTGTAAATATCATGAACATAAAATGTACACAAGGCTTTCCTAGGGAGAGTGTGAATCATGGGAAAACATATAGTTTAGAAGGTAGAAAACCTAGGTTTCCAATCAAACACATCTTCTATAGTAGACAGCTTTCCTCAGCTCTAGTTTCCTTACATGTAATATATAACTGTTATGTCTACTCTTCCTAGTAACAGGTTAGGATTGTGTGGGAGATAAGAATTATGATCATCATGTAATGCTGTTTTTAAATGAACATAATATACTGTATACCACGACTATCTATTCTGGCTGCTGGGGAAGCCGGATCATTAAAAACTTATCTCAGATTCATTCCAGCTTTACTAAAACATTGTTACAAAACAGGTTGTAATTAGTGAATTTTTTAAAAGAATTACTTTTTGAGACAGGGTTTCACTATGTAGCCCCGGCATTTATAAAGTTGAAAAACTTTGAGTTATAGAACTGATGTAGGAAAACTATTTTTAAAACTTTTGCTATGTTTGTGTCTAGGAGAAATGTAAATATTAGGCTGTTCTGTAAAATTGCTTAGAACTTAGTTAAGTTCATTGATTTTCTTTTAAAAGAAAGTTTAAATGAACTCCTAAAATGTGATTTGTGGGAGGAAACAAGACCTATTGAGACAGGGTCTTCTGTAGGTTGGACCTGTAGCTGAGATGACAGTTTGATCTTCCTACCTCTAATCTCCTCCTGAGTGGCTGAGATGACTGACAGATGTTCCCACCCCTATCTCCTCCTGAGTGCTACGTTATAGATGGATGTGTACCACCATGCCTACTTTTATGTGGTGCCAGAGATCAAATGCAAGGCAAATCATTTTTAACTGAGCTACATCCCCAGCCCCAAATTCAGCATCTTTATTAGATTGTATCTGGCCTCATTGCTTCTCTTACTATTCTTATGCTGTACTTTTATTACTTAGGCTTTTAAAAAACAATCTTTTTTCCTTGTTCATTTCTTTTCAATGCCCTCTTGTTTCTCCTTACAAGAATATGTATCTCTGCCTTGTGATTTTTCTTAGATCTTTCTTGTCTTTCAACCCCAAGACTGTTTTTGGAAAATAAGCAGGTAATAGGGAAGTTACCCTGCAGTGATAGATCAAGGGTCAGGTTGTCTGGTTTCTAGGAAGCCCTGTAGGGTGCTAGGGAGAGAAATGATGGGCAGGGCTTCTAAATTTTAAATTAATGTAATTTTGGGCTATATTTTAAGTAATGGTGAGAAACAAGGAAGTTTAATTTGCTGGAATAAATGTTGGGAGGTGGGCAGTATTAAGAGCTAGAAATTTGAAAACAAGTGCTCGGCCATTTCAATAGCCAGCAACATTTCTTACTATTGCCACAACTTTTTTTTCTTAGAGGGTTTTGAAGCAAGACAGATTATTAATTTTTTTAATCTATTTGAGAACTAAAAACATGTATATAACATATTTGATCATATTGGCTCCTGAGTCCCTTGCATCTTTTTCAACTTTGTGTGCCCCCCCCCCCCATTTATAATCCATTGAATCAAAGTGAGAGAAGAGCTGACTCATGTGTTTGGGTGTAGGGCTATCCACTGGACCATTGCCAAGCTACTAAAGGCCACATACCTGAAGAAACCTGACTTCTGCTCACAGTGAGAGTTGACTCACAGCTCTCAGCTAGGGAAGGGGCATCATAAGTGGATTCCTATCAATGCTAGAATTTGCCTTTCTTGATCTGTGCAGGCAGCTACAGCTGCTGTAGTTCATGTTATCAATGACCTAGTCATGTCTAGAAAACACTATTTACAGCAGCTCTTTGCAGCCTCTGGCTTCTAGTATTTCCAAACCCACTCTTCCTTGATATTCCCTGAACCTAGTAAGGGGCTGGGGGAGATGTGTCATATAGATACCCCACTTGGGACTAAACAGTCCATTTCCATTTATTCCCTGCACTTTGGCTAGATGTGATCCTCTATATTAACTGTTGTTTACTGCAGTAAAAATCCTTCCTAGTAAAGCAAATTAGATAGTGGTAGGATTGTTGGGTAGTTACTCAGATCCTTACCACTATTTCTACCACTAAACTAGAGCACAGTGGTTGTAGTTCTAATGGTTTTAATAGTTTCGTAGTAAACTCATCCAGATGCATTTTGTATTGGTGGCTTCCTTTTGATATCAGTAAATGACAGTTGTAAACCTTACTAAATAGAGTGAAATGGTAGCTAGATTGTTTAGATATATCCAGATCCATGTTCTGTATCATGATTTTTGAGAAAGAAAAAAGTGTTATATATGTAAAGCAACTGGAATTCACATGACTATGAGGGTTTATAGTAGAGCAGATTATAAGAAAACAGATAAAAAACTTCATAGAGCAAGGGAATCTTTAATTTCCTCTCATGACCAACCAGTTCCATTCCTAGCTGTTGCTGAGACTGGGGAGGAATATAACCCAAAGATTTGCTGGAAAAAATGTCAACAAAGGTTGAGCTAATAGCATGTACAACACTGTGGAGCTATCCCAGATACACAGTACTTGATTTTTAGAAGATACAAAAGACTGCTTTTGTGATTCCCTTTATGTGAAACACTAGAAAAGATGAACCTTTAATTTGAAGCAATTGATTAGTGGTTACTTAAGACTATGGGAGTTGTCTGAGATAGGGATGTTGAAAAAAGAAAACATTGTATGTTGTGATTATAGTGGTTGTAATTGTGAAGTTTTACACAATCGCCAAAACACAACTGAACCTCTCATGCAAATGGATGCATTTGAATGTATGTAAATTATTACTTAAGTTAATTGAGGGGATATTTTATGTAATAAAAAAAAGAACTGTTGATAGTATCTGAAAGAGAGACCAGCTCCTCTTGTGGTCTAATAATTTCTGTTAACAGACTTCTTAAGTCAGTAGTTTAGAACTCAAAACAATCCATTAAAAAAAAAAAATCTAGTCTTTTGAAAAATCTGCATTTATTGTGTGTGTATGTCCAAGTGCACCATGGTGCATATGTAAAGATCAGAGGACAACTTTCAGGAGTGTTATTTAAAAGAAACAACAACAAAAAGTCAGGTATTTGGCTGAAGAGATGGCTTGGTGGTTAAGAGCACTGGCTGCACTTCCAGATGACCTGAGTTTGATCATCCCAAACCTACATGGCACCTCACAATGCCTGTAACTCCAATTTCAGGGCTTTTGTGGGCACCAGACATATACATGGTACACAGGCATACATACAAATCAAAACACCTTATACACGAAATTAGCAATTTACAAAAAGTCAGTTTTTGTTTTCCACCTTGTTGAAGCAGTGCCTGTCTTCTGTCTCCTGTGCTGAGTATTCCATATTAGCTGGATTACAAGTTTTCAATCTATTTTTCTGTCTTTGCCTTCTATTTTACAGTAGGTGTACTGGAATTACAGAAGTATACCACTAATCTGGCTTTTTATATATGAGTTCCTGGAATGTAAGTCTGGTAGGACAGGGGTTTTTCTGTGTAACAGCCCCTGCTGCCCTAGAAATCACTTTTTTAGACCAGACTGGTCTTGGACTCAAACACAGTGGCCTCTGCTTCTTCCGAGTGCTAGGATTAAAGGTGTTTTCCACCGCTGCCCAGCTTGAATGGCAAGTTTGTTTACCCACTAAACCATTGGTTTTCAACCTTCCTAATACTGTGACCCTTTAATACAGTTTCTCATGTTGTGGTGACTCCCAACCATAAAATTATTTCCTTTGCTACTTCATAACTAATTTTGCTACTGTTATGAATAGTAATTTTTGGAGATAGAGGTTTGCCTAAGTGGTCAATAACTACAGGTTGAGAACCACTGCATTAAACCATCTCACCACCAACCCCCCCCCCCCATCACCACCTAATGTCTTTTAACTTTTGTTTATACCTGACAGTTACTTTAAAATAAAACTACACCTTACATTTTAAACATTTGAAATGAGATGGACAGCAGTAAACCCCTACTGGCTTTTCTGTGTTATTGCAGTTGCTGATAGAATGACTGACAGTAGTGTTCTGTCCTGTACTATTGAAAAGGATAAGTGGGTAGGTGAAAAGAAAGAGGTATATAAAAAGTGGAATAAGGATCAAGAGCATATTAAGAGGAAAGGAGAGAAGACAGGTCAGGAATACTTGTAGACTTCATAGGTGAGCAAAGGCGTGTGTGTGTGTGTGTCTTGAAGGGAAAGGATGTGTGTCAGACTTTCTTTGCACCACCAACCCCCCAAATAATGACATGGGTTATTATTAATAATGAAAACTTGCTTTTCTCACTCACCAGCTCTTATAACTTAAATTAACCCATTTCTATTAATCTAGCTTCTGCCATGTGTCTCTTTACCTTTCCTCCATTCTGTATATACTACTTTCTCAGTGTCTCATTGGCTAGTGCATAGTTATTGGCCATTCAGCTTTTTACTAAGCCAATCACAGTGAAACATCTTCACATGGTACACAAATATCCCACTACAGATGTGGTTTTAGAGGAGTGTTTTAGGAGGTAATCAACCACCTAGCTGAAGCCATACTGCATGAAAAATAGGAAAGTAATTAAGGAAACTTCCAGAGGAAATGGGTGGTCAGTAATTAAAGTAACCTTTTTTCAAACTGATAGGACATTTCACCATCAACCTACTATCAGAGTAAAATGACTAGTGTTTTCTTTCATATTTTAAACTCTTTTATATGACTGCTATTCTATCAATATTTCTTCAATACTTAGACTTTGTATTTAGACAATTTTGTAAATTTGTTATACTAATGTATTTTTTCAGTTTAACATATTTTGTGGGTATTACTAAATTTTTAGCTTTAAATATTAGAATTTTCCAAAGTGACAATAAAAAAAGTAAGCTAAAAATTTGTGTTGTCTGGGAGATTGAATACATGTTTTTGTTAATTGCTCTTTTATATGTTTTGTTTTGCTTTTATTTTTCAGTACAGGGTTTCTTTATGTAGTTCTTGCTATCCTGGAACTAGCTCTGTAGACCAGGCTGGCCTCAAACTCGCAGAGATCTGACTGCCTCTGCCTCCAGTGTGCTAGGACTAAAGGCATGCACAACCACTACCAGGCTCAATTGTATTTTTTTTTTTTTTTTGAAGTTCCTGTTTGTTAAGTAATTTTCAAATACTTGCCTTATTGCCTCTGCAGATTTGATAATGGGCTGCGTTAAAAGTAAAGAGAACAAAAGTCCAGCCATTAAATATACACCGGAAAACCCTCCAGAGCCTGTAAGCACAAGTGCCAGTCATTATGGAACGGAACACACTACAGTTACCCCAACCTCCTCCACAAAGGGAGCATCGGTCAATTTTAACAGTCTTTCCATGACACCATTTGGAGGGTCCTCTGGGGTGACTCCTTTTGGAGGAGCATCTTCCTCATTCTCAGTGGTGCCAAGTTCATATCCTGCAAGTTTAACAGGTGAGATTTAAATGGAAAGTTGAAAAAAATGTAACCTTGGGCTTTACATATTTCAGGGTTGGATACTGCTAGGAAAATTTTCTTATTAGCAAATTAAAAAAAAATGTATGAGTAAATAAAGTCTTTAGCAAAAGACAGTCTGACTGTGTAGCCACATATATACCCTCACGTTTTCAAGGTTTGTTTCTTTTTTCTTGTTGTCTTTCTGTCTTTCTCTCTCTCTCTCTCTCTCTCTCTCTCTCTCTCTCTCTCTCTCTCTCTCTGTCTTTCTCTTTTCTTTTCTTTTTGGTAGAGTGGGGCTCTAAAAGCAAAGCCTCTAACATAACATGCTAGGCAAGCGTGGAGCTGTATCTCTGACCCTGAAGTCTTAATATAAACATGATAGGGTTCTGGTAAATTTGATGATAGCTAATAGTGACTATTTACTAAATTATACCAAAAATTGTTTCATGAACTCATTATGTAAGTGGTTATTGAGCATCTACTATGTGACAGATACTGAGAATACAGAGATTTAAAAACATCCTGTTTTTCTCTACCCCAGCAATTTGTTAGATCTTTAGGACTTTAAAGTACTATATTATTTATTTAATAAATATCAATTATATATTAGTGTAGTAACAATAGCACGTTGTTTATTGCATTTATTTGTGTGCGTATGCTCTTAATGTGCGGAAATCATGACAGTTTGCAGGAGTCAGTTCTCTCCTTCCATCGTATTGGCTCTGGAGATTGAACTGCCCTCACTGTTGGTAGCAAAAACCGTTAGTAGCTCAACCATCTCACTGGCCCAGGTACTGATTTTAAAAAGGAAAATCCTGAAGCTCAGAGTTCAGGTAGTTTTCATCCAGAGTGACAGTTGATAAGCAATAGATTTATCTATTAAATAGTCATTTTCTTTTAAAGGATGGCAAGAAGTGATAGTTGACATTCTTGCTGTGGAATCAGGTAGTCCTAAAGTGTAGGTTTTAAAAAGAAAGAAAATGAACTCTCTTGCTCAGTCTCCCACATTAGGATGCTCTTCTCTTGAAACAACAAAGCACAGTTGGCTTAGAAAAAAGTGAACTCCAGGATTCCCTAATGTCAGTAGAGCATGCTGTTGCTTTCATCTCTCTTTTTCAATATTTAGAGTTCCCACCTTAGCCTTGAGTGTAAACAGGTACCAAGAACAAATGGAATGGCTTTTCAAGGTCAATGAGGGCAAAAATAGGAAATCTACAAGCATGGACTATATGTATATTTGTCTTCCTCAGTCTGCTCACGTCTGGACCAGATCTGTTAGATAGCATTTGGAGAGTAGTAGCCATCACAGTTGATCACAGTTCTAATTTCAGCTAACCAGTGACCATAGTGCTATTTCTGATAGCTAACAAAAGCCTTGAACTTATTTGGGAAAGGTAGTTATTAAAAATGGCTAGAGTAAATAAATTTTGATACAAAAGACATTTCTTTAGTTCCTTAAAACATTTTTTTAAAATACTATATTTTTATTCATTGCAAATTTTATGCATGCATATAATGCATTTTGATCCTTTTCACTTCCATAGTCCTACCCCCCCCCCCAACTCTTTCAAGATCCACTCCCAATACTTAAAGAAATTTACTTACTTGAAATATTTCATTCATGGGTGTTGATTTAAGAGCTAAAAGGGCAGGGGTGGGGACAGAATGTCTTGTACAAGATGTAGAGAGTTGGACAGCATAAACAAAGCTTCTGAACCTGGTAAAGTTTATATTATAATGGTTGAATAATAATTAGTGAATAAATAGCTAAACAGAGCGATTTAACTACTGTTAAGTATTGTGAGGGCAAAAATAAGATGATTGGTAAAGGCCCTATAGTTGGCATGGAAAGCCACCTTGGGATGATGCCACTTGAACTGATACTAGGTTTATAGTTATGACCTGTTTTTAGGGCTAGGGAAAGAATAAGCAAAATAACAAAATTAGCAAACACAAAGTTTAAGAACTATAGATGTGCTTGGAACTTTTGAAGATCATTGAACACAAATGGGAATTGTACAGGACTAGACAGTTGGACAGGACACTGTAATTACTCAGGACTGTAGATTATAGGAAGAGGTTTTAGTGTTATTCAAAAATAGAAAGAAACTTTGAGATTTAAGGAAAGGATTTTGCTTATTGGATTTTTCTCTTACAATACTCTAGGGACTGTAGAGATGGCTCAGCAGTTTAGAACACTGGATGTTCTTACACAGGACCTGAGTTTGGTTCCAAGCATCCATATGAGGCAGTTCGAAACTACCTACAACTCCAGTTCAACACCTTTCTTTGGCCTCCCTAGGCCCCTCCATATGTACAGCCTACACTCATATACAAAACTCTAGTGGTTGTGTAAAGAATGGATGATAGTGAAGCAGAGGAGAAGCAGGTTAGGAAGGTAGTTTCTGATGCCAGCATTCCTAGTGAGAGGTGGGAAGTAGGTAAATCATCTATTTTAGAGCTAGAACTAACAGACTGCATTGTACTTCCCTTTGCTTAGAGAGAAGTAACTTGGCCAAATACAGTTAAGGGGAAAAGTCGAGAACTTTATTTGTTTATAATAAATTTTGAATGCTTACTAGACATTGAAGTATAGATGTCAAATAAGCAAGTTGATTGATAACTAAAGCTTAGGGGAGAAATAAGCTGAGTAAGCTGATACTGTGTATAAATGTGTTCTTTTATCTTTGCTTTTAGAGTCGGTAAGTTTTATTTTCCATGTCATTTCCATGAATTTTCCAGTATTTGTACTTATCACTCATTTGTAGTTTTACTACTTGCCTTTTCCCTCTTCCATTTAAAAAAAATACTGATGAGTATAAACTAGTAATGGATGCAGCAAATCAATTGAACTATGCTAGATAGAGTTTATACATAATTGAGTTAAGACTATATTGGTCTGCCAGACGTGGTGGCGCACATCTTTAATCTTAGCACTTGGGAGGCAGAGGCAGGCAGGTCTCTATGAGTTGGATGCCAGTCTGGTCCACAGAGTAAAGTCTTAACCTCAAAAAGAATATGTTGGTTAGAAGTATAGCTCAGAGTTAGACTGATTGTATATGTAGGAGGCTAAGGAATTGATCCTCTCGCACCCCTCTCAGAATACAAGTTGGTAAAAAGATAAAATTTTTTAGTAGCAATAAGGTTAAGAATTCCATTGCACAACTTTGTGACTCTGCTTGTAAAAAGTGATATAATAGATTTTTAAAACTAGAATGCCTGTTTTAATACATTAAACACGTCAGTGTTATTTTTATTGTATATATGCTCTGTTCTGATTGCAATATAATAGATTAGATATTAAATATGTTCATCTTTTAAGTATATTCAAACATTGCTAGATCTGTATAATTCGTATTAGCCATACCCTTAACTTCTAAGACAAATATGATGTATTAAGTGAACTTTAAGAAAACCTTAATGATTGCTGATAATGGCTATAGATGGAAATGCTTTCATGTTTGGGATAAGGAATTGAAGACGGGTGCCAGTAGCCTATGTGCTTTCCCTCCTAAAGTGATCTACAATGTGACTGTCTTTTCAAGCCAGACATGTTGCTTCAGAGATGAAATTACATTTATTTCAGAGTTTATAGAATTTTAGAATTTATACGGTACAGTGGTTTCACAAAAGGCCTTAGGAGAACATCTTATCAAACCCAGCTTTAAAAAATAAATACTAGAGAAAGGAGGAAACTGAACCTAAGCTTTTACTAGCAATAATTATTTAGTTCTTTCATGTATTCAGGTATATCATTTACCTTGGTCTTTTTTTTTCTTGTGCCAGGTGGTGTTACTATATTTGTGGCCTTATATGATTATGAAGCTAGAACTACAGAAGACCTTTCCTTTAAGAAGGGTGAAAGATTTCAGATAATTAACAATACGTAAGTTTTGTGTATTTTTTTTTTTTTTTTGTAAGAGAGGAACCTTTTTCTACATTGGACCTCTGATTGTGTTGATGATATAGAGATGAGAATGGTGGGGTGTGGATCTTGTTCTTGGGTTGGGTGATGCATTTGGCTTTTTGAGATACATTGGCTACAAGTAGAAGTTACTACTTTTGCAAATTGTGCAAATTGTTCTTTCTCATCCTGCTACCCAGACAAACTGAAGTACTTGCAGTATTTTGAGTACAATAGTTTCTCACCTTCTTCATGATTTCACACATACTATTTCTTTTTCTGGAATGTCTTTTGGTCTATTTCTTTTTTGTGGTGTGAGTGGGGCACTTGTTTGAGATGGGGATAGAATCCCAAGCGTCAAGCATGGGAGACCTGTGCTATGTCCCTGAGCTATACTTGATCCCTTGTTTCTTTCCTCATCATTTAAAAGATATTTCCTATGTCTTTTTCAGTGGTTTTCCCCCTTGTCTTCCCATACCCTACTCTATGAAGTGTTTCTCTTAGGTGTTTATAAGCTGCTCTACAAACCTCAGTCATAGCCTTTGTCACATTGTAAATTACAGTTTTTAATTTGACTTGTCATTCTTTTAGACCAGTGTTTCTCAGCTCGGGGTAGAATCACGCAGAAGGTATTTAGCAATGTCTAGAGATATTTTTGATTGTCACAGTCAGGGTGAGAGTGTGTGGCTATTGTCACCTGGGTACATGCCAGGGATATTGGTAAAAATCTTACTAAATATATGGCAAAGATTCATCAAATCCAGGGTGTCAGAATGTCAGTACCATTGTAATTGTCATCTCTGCTCCACTGTCAGTTCTTGAGCTTAAGGACTGCTGTTTGTCTTACATTTAGTAACACTCAGTGAATGACTCAGAGAATGCTTAGGAGGGTCAAATGCAAAGTTTTTAGTAAGAAAGGATTAGCACAGGTTTTAAGCTAGCCAGGGCTGTAGTGAGAATTCTAATTGGTCTTACTAATAAAAACCTGTAGTCAGGTATAAGGGTGAATGCTGAAAGATCAGAGAGACAAGGGAGCTTAAGATCCTGTCTCCACTGACCTTATATTCCTGTCATGCCCCAGACATATTACTTCCTGAGGTCATCTCCTTAGTGCTGGCATTAAAGGTGAGATCCTCCACGCCTGGCTGTTTCTTTTTTACACTGGCCTCAAATTCCTGATCTTCTGCTTCCTCCCTTTGTGCTGGGATTAAAGGTGTGTGTGCCACCACTGCCTGACCTCTGTGATTGACTAGTGGCTAGCTTGCCCTCAGATCTTCAGGCAAGCTTTATTTGTTAGAGCACAAGGAATTAAGGTATTCTAGGATACCACTAATCAAAGTATCTGTTTGCAAATAGTTAAATTATCAAAAACGTTTTTAATGTGTGTGGGGTTTTTTTTTGTTTTTTGGTTTTTTTTTGTTTGTTTGTTTTTTACAGAACAAATCCACTTTTAACATTTATAAAAATTTCAGTTTGGACAGTATGTGTAATCTTTAAGTAGCGAATCACATATTTATCTTATTAATGATACTTTTATAGGAAAGCCAAGGTTAATGTATTCTAAACAACATATAGTTCTCATGTTTTGAATTACAATATTAGTCTGCTGAAACTTGGATATCAGTTTTTGAATAACATTTTAGAAGCATACATGTCTATTTTATCTGAATCAGTATCTTGCTATATGGCCCAGACTGACTTTGAACTCACTGTGTGCCCTTACCTCCCAGGTGCAGATCATATGCTTATGCCACCATCACTAAAAATTCAGCTTTAAAAAAAATTAGTTTTACTTATTGTGAGAGAGACAGACAAATATTTTTACTTACTATGAGAGAAACACACACATACACAAACACTGTGGGCATCTATATGTTCCATGCCACAGATGTGGAGGTCAGAAGGTCAGAAGACAACCTTACAGAAATAGGTTCTCTGTCCCCATGTCGTGTCCCGTACCCCCCTCTCCCCCCATAGGTCTAGGGATCATTCAGGTTGTTAGGCCTGGCAGCAAGTGCCTTTACCTACTAAACCATTTCATCAGCTCTAGAAATTTAACTTTGTGTTGTTGTTGCTCATTGTTAAGTGTTTGGCTATAAGAATACTAAGACATTTGATTTTATTTGCAAGGTAACTTTAAAAAAAGTGTTACCATTTTATATGCTATTAAGAAGGACACATTTGATAACAAAAATTAACATGACAGACTAAAATATGGGTGAACTTTAAAAATATTATTCTAAGAAGGCAGTCACAAAAGACTTTATAAATGACACCATCTTGTACACAAAGTTTATCTATAGAGATTAGTTAGAATGTGTAGTAGGAGGTTTCTGGCCCGGACTTTCAGGCCTAGCCTCAAGGTTTAGACCCACAGACCTGCAGACCCACAGAGATACACAGATGCATACCATAGTTTTAAGCTGATCAGCCTAAGGCCCAGGCATATAACTTGCTAACTCTCTACCCTTCATCTAACCCATGTCTCTTATCCTTTTCAGCCATGTGGCTCGGTACCTTTTCTTAGAGCAGCATAGTTGTCCTCTGGTCTTCTGGCTTCTCTCTGGCATTCTGTTCTGTTCCTCTGGTTCCCTGAGTTTTCCTAGTCTGGTAGCCCTGCCCACACTTCCTGCCTGCCTTTGGCCAATCAGTGCTTTTTATTAAACCAGTGGGTGGAACAATTAACAATGTAACAACATAATCTCCCACAAGAATGTGAGGAGATGGGAGTGGCTAGTAGACATGGCTAAAGACATTTCTGTCTTTTTTGTAACTTTATTTTCTTTCTCTATTGGTATATGTATGATGTGTGTGGGGGCACATATCTGGAACCTAGAGGACAACTTGGTGTAATTGGTTCTTATCTTCCTCCTTTATACTGTTGTGTGGCAAGTGCCTTCACCTGCTGAGCCCAGGGATTTTATGGTGGTGAAATGTTCTAAAATATATTATTTTGATAACTGTACAACTCTGAATATATTAAACCCCTTAAATGTTATAATTTAAATGTGAGAGGTATATAGGGCATACAAATAAAATCTCAAACTTCTAAAATCTTATTTAAAATTTAATAAATTTATTTACTTACCATTGTTTATTAGCTTTAGTTGAAATAATATGAAAAAGATCGGTAGAATTTAAATGTGCAGTATATAGTAGTTTTCTGTTATTACTGTTGGTTTAGAACAGATAGGTTCTAACAGTTAATGTTTTTGTGTGGTCTTAATTCATCTAACAAGCTTTTAAAAATACTATTCTTTTGAGTTAGCTCTTTGATTAATCCATAAAAAATTCAGATTAAAAATGGAAGTGGTTTCTGCTCTTTGCTTGAGATAAGAATTACGCCTTGTATAACCATCTGAGTTAATAATGATTATTGGCTTTTTGTGTGTGTTACAGGGAAGGAGACTGGTGGGAAGCAAGATCAATTGCTACCGGAAAGAATGGCTATATCCCCAGCAATTATGTAGCACCTGCAGATTCCATTCAGGCAGAAGAGTATGGTGCTGCTTTATATTTTATTAATTATTTTGACTTTTAAAATGTTTTAATGTGCATTCTACTCAACCACAACTTAGACACAGTTATATACCAGTCTTAATACAGCTAATGTATCATATTAATAAATGCTATTTGATAATTAATAATTAATATGTTTCTTCTCGGAGACACACTAAGTAAATCTGCATTAATCATTCTACATTGTATTTGTCTCTTTCCTTTAATTTTCTGCTTATTTTTTACTTCATCTCCTTGCACAGAGTATACATTTGTGGTGCTTGTTTGTTTTTACTGATACTTTTTTCTAAGGTAACCTTTGTTTGCTTCTTTGTCTTCGATCTTCTGTGAACTTTTCCACAGTGGTGATTGTCAGTTTTTGTCACTACACTTTGTTAAATCAAACCCACACACATTTTGAGTCCCCTATAATTGTGATATGATCTACGTGCATCTTACTGAAAACAGGTGATCATACTTGTTTCCAAAGAATTAATTCCCTCACTGACAGATTTTCTATCTTTGCTTCTCTGTTTACTGGTTTTCTGGTTAGTAAGGGGAATTTAGGAGACATACTTTTGGAACATATTTCCACAGTTTTATTTGTTTGTTTTGGTTTATTTATTATTTTTGTTTTGGGGGACAGGGTTTTTTCTCTTTGTCCATAGAGATCCTCCTGCTTCTGGGATTAAAGGGGTAGTCCACCACTGTCAGACTGTCACACTCCATTCTTATTGATACATGCATGTAATTTTTCTGATCCTCATACCTTTTACCTCCATCACTATTTTTTTTTTTTTTTTCAGATGGTATTTTGGCAAAATGGGGAGAAAAGATGCTGAAAGATTACTACTGAATCCTGGGAATCAGCGAGGTATATTCTTAGTCAGAGAAAGTGAAACCACTAAAGGTATGAATATGATATTAATAGGTGCATAACATACTTTAGGCCTAGTTTGAAGAAGATGGAGTAAATGTGTTCCTCTCCCCCCCTCCCACTCCCATCCTAGGTGCTTATTCTCTCTCGATTCGTGATTGGGATGAGGTAAGGGGTGACAATGTGAAGCATTACAAAATCAGGAAACTTGACAATGGTGGATATTACATCACAACCAGAGCTCAGTTTGATACTCTGCAGAAACTAGTGAAGCACTACACAGGTAGGTGTGAGCACTTCCGAGGTAGGAATTAATCCCTTATATTCTATTTTCTGAGGACAACTCCTTTATCTCTCTTAAGCTTTAATATGCACATTTATATTTATACAAAGTAAATCACCAGTAGATGTTGGTGTTCTGGGTTGGCCTTTTAAAAAATTATTTAGTGTTTGTGCATGTGAACAATTGTATGCATATGCATGCTGTGATACATGTGAGAAGGTCAGGGAACAATTTAGGGACTCAGTTCTCTCCTCATACCATGTAGGTCCTGGGGATGAAACTTTAAGTTGTCAGTAACAGCTGAGTATCTTGCTGGTTCTGTGCTATAGTTTGAAAATGAGGAATAAGAGTCACACATGGCCCAGACAACAAAGCAGGATCATGAATTAGGTTATCAGATAGTATGCTCAAGTCTGACTATAATTGAAATCATTATTTCTTATTAGCATAGTGTTTGCATTGGAGTTCTAAGTTGTAATGTGTAAATGCTAAGATAGATTGTGACAATAAAGTACAAAACATGACAGCAAATATTTATGTATATTAAATAGCTAAAATTAAACTTGTATTATAAAGAAGCTCAGAGCTAGGATTTTAGCTCAGTGGTAAAGAGCTTACTTACATGCACCAGGGCTTCCTCCCCAACACTGCAGAAAAGAAAAGGAAAGGCATACAGTCAAGAGCTTTCACGTATTCCTTCTGTAGAAGCTGAATCTTTTAAGACAAAATCCAATTTGAAGATGTTCTTTCTTATCCAAGAAAATGAACCTATATCAACTATAGACATTCTTGTCTTTCAGGGACCTTTGAAAAGTATTCTCTTTTGCAGTCTTGTTTCTTAAAAGTTTTTGTTGCCAATTGGATAGGTAAATGCATCTGAAAGTCTTTAAATAATTAGTACTACCAGAAGGGAAGTTTCCATGGCAATTCTTTTTCTGTAACAGCTAGCAGCAAACTGAAACTATCAAGTCAATCAGCAAGCTTGACACTGATAGAACAAATTACCAAGCTGGTATTACTTGTAGTTGCCCTTGTTAGAATGTGAATTTGAGTGGTTGCCTGATAAGAATAGGAGGAAATGTGTCTCACTTACAATGAGAAGCTTTATATAAGCAGGATACACAAACCAAGCCATTATGAATCTGTACTGGCTGCCTTTAGATCTCCTTTATTTAAAATTTATTCCCATAATCAACTTTTTGATTATCAGAGTCTTAGAAAGGAGTTGTTACTAGAAATTAATGATGTACATGAGTCCTAGTAATCCCAGAATTTAAGAAGCTAAGCCAGGAAGAACCTGAATTCAAGTCCAGCCTGCATATAGCAAGACTTTTCTCATATACCCTATCTACTTGCCAAAAAGCATAGTGGAATTTTGGAGGCAGACAGATCTGTGTTTGAATCATCTCATTTACTAGTTGCAACCTTGGGACAGTTCTCTAGGTTTCCTAAGCGTAATTTATATGAAAAAGTTATATAGTACCGATTGACACAATAGCATACATATTTAATAAATGTTAACATAAAATTATTTCTAAAATGTTTCACAGATATATACTTCATATCTTTCTTATGGAAAGCTTCCTATTCTATGTGTAGCTTTAGAGAAAAGCTGATAGAAGCTGATAGGAGATTATAATTTTAATTCAGTGATTTAAGCTTTAAAAAAAAAATAATAAACCAGGTGTGGTAGTATGCTCCTTTAATCCTAGATTCAGGTAAGTCACTGAGTTCAAAGCCAGATTGATTGATTTACATAACAAGTTCCAGATTAGTCAGGACTATCTAGTGAGATCCTGTCTCAAAACTAACTAAATAATCAATTGTGTGTGTGTGTGTGTGTGTGTGTGTGTGTACACTAATTGTCTTAACTTTGAAAGTAATTTATTTACAGTGTACTCTGTTCATTTATCTAGAACATGCTGATGGTTTATGCCACAAGTTAACAACTGTGTGTCCAACTGTGAAACCCCAGACACAAGGTCTAGCAAAAGATGCTTGGGAAATCCCTCGAGAATCTTTGCGACTAGAGGTTAAACTAGGTCAAGGATGCTTTGGTGAAGTGTGGATGGGTAAGAAGCCTGAGCTTTGTTGTTACTTCATTTTGTTATTATGGGACAATAAATTAAAATAGCAAAATATGATTAAAAATATGTATTACATATTTTAATAATATATGATAACATTTATTGTTGATTGAATTTTGGTGGAAAATCCCCTGAAATACAGATTCAGACACAGAAATACAGATCTATTGAAAGAGTAAAATAAATTTTTTTCCTAGGAACATGGAATGGAACCACAAAAGTAGCAATCAAAACACTAAAGCCAGGTACAATGATGCCAGAAGCTTTCCTTCAAGAAGCTCAGATAATGAAAAAATTAAGACATGATAAACTTGTTCCACTGTATGCGGTTGTTTCTGAAGAGCCAATTTATATTGTCACTGAGTTTATGGCAAAAGGTATGTGCATATAAATTGTCTTTTACATGATTCTGTTGCAGTTAAACAATGTGGGGATTCAATAAAAGCTTCAGAAGTTTTGGAGCTATCAGAGGGAATCTACCCACAGTCTATGTGGGGGGTTAATAAAAGCTCCAGAAGTTCTGGAGCTCTAAGCAGTCAGTCTAGGAGAATCAGAGATTGGTGATTCATAGCACAGGGAGTATCCTGGGAGTGGTGACCTACGCCCTTAATCCCAACTGAGTCTAGGTCATTTTAGATTATAGAAGGAATTCCAGGCTCCCAAACTGTAGGTGGTAGGGCCAAGTCTTAATTACTGAAAGGATACTTAAGACAGGATATAAACAGAGGGAAGCCATTCCAAGGGAAGTGAGGCTGAGGAAGCTGGAAGACAGCTGGGTAAGATCTGGCTGTGGTTTTATTCTCTCTAGTATCTCTGACTTCCTCAGAGATCTATCCCTTAGTCTCATTTATTCTTGCAACAAAACAATTTCATTTCTGTTCTTTTCTCAGAGTAAAAAAAAAAAAAAATCAAACTTCATTTTGGTCATATTTTTTCCCAGATACCCACTCAACTCACCCACTCACCCAGCTTTATATTCTTTCTCTTTAAAAATGTAAGACAAAAACATGAGAAAACCACCAAACAAAATTAGAAACAAAATCATGGTGTTCTTTTTGTGTTGGCCAACTATTCCTGAGCATGCAACCATCCTGAGGTGTGCCAGTGTGTCTCCATTTTGGGGGGGGGGGGGTTTATTCCTTTCTCAGCAGTTGTCATTTGCAAATAGGTTCTTGGTTAGGAGTTAGTTCATGTGCCCACTTATCCTTCTCTTTGTTTGGATTTTGTCTGGTTTGAACTTAAGTATACTGTCATAGTCTTTGTCGGTTTATATGTGCATTAGACCAGCTGTGTCTGGAAAATGCTGTTATTCACCTCCTCTGGCTCTTGCATAGATCCCTGAGCCTTGAGGAGAGGGATGTGAAACATTAGGGTGTGATCCCATTTAGATCTCAGTGTTTCAAAGTCTCTCACTCTCTACATGTTGTCCAGTTGTGATTCTGTGTTAATTACCATCTACTATAAGAAGTCATCTCTCTGATGAGGCTTGATGATAATACTTCTCTGACTATAGCATTATGTTGTTAGGAGCACCTTTGGGGTTTTTTGCATGCAGGCATGTGTGCGTGCATTTGTTGTTTTTTTTCAAGATAGGGTTTCGCAGTAGCTATGGAGCCAGTCCTGGAATTTGCTTTGTGGACCATCCTGGCTTTGAACTCATAGAGATAGCCTGCCTCCATTAAAGGCCTGTGCCACTCTACTGCTCAGCATTAGGAGCACTTTTATTGCTTTGTAGATTTTCTCTGGGGTCCATGATCTATACCTCTCAGAGGTTCTTGGACTCATTAAGGGTCAGGAATGGGTTCCATCTTATGAAGTGGGCCTTTTTAAGTCCAACTAGAAGATTGATTGATTGATTGATTGATTGATTGATTGATTGACTGACTGACTGATTTTGGGCGGGGGATTTCAATACAGGGTTTCTCTTTGTAACCCTGGCTGACTTGAAACTTACTATGTAGACCAGGCTGGCCTTGAACTCAGAGATCCACCTGCCTATGCCTCCCAAGTGCTGGAATTAAAGACATGCACCACCACTGCCTGGTTTATTTATATTTAGTTTTTGAATCAGTCTAGTTAAGTTACAGTTATGTCACCTTTCTCATCACCTTTCTTGTAGTCTGCTTTGGCTGATGATTTAGTTCCTGCTAGTGCTGATGGAGGTATTGACACATTGAAATTTGCTACAGGAAGGGAAAAAAATCCCTCGAAAAGGTCTAAAATCAATAGCCTATTAATAAAGTTCCAAAGTTTATGTTTGGTGTATGTGGAAGGTGTTTAGGCTGCAAACAGCTGCCACCTACGGCATTAAATGAGTGTATTAAATGAACTAGAAGCGGAAGTGAGAAAAGGACAAGGAAGTGTAAATCAAGATATTGGTAGCATAAAAAAAATCGAGTGGAGATAAGGCTAATGGACCATACATATAGCTCAATGTATTAAATACTAGAATTCTGATTTGTTACATAATTAAGATTTTTTTTCTAGGTGAGAAATTTAGAATATAAAATAATAAAAGTTGTTTCTGGTTTTAACATGCAGTAAGGCCTCACTCATTTATATTCAGTTGCTTCCTAACAGTAGACCTCTGTAATCCATTAAAGCTTATTGCTTCATGTGCTTTATCATAACCCCATTGTTGCAGACAGATTTTCTTGTTGCTCGTGGTTTCCGTGCTGTGTTTTTTCCTACTGTTCCACTGACAACCAAATCCAGGGTCTTGTACATTCTAAGAACACACTCTACCATGAGCCATGTTGGCCTCCGCCCTGCCCATGAATACTGTTCATATTATTCTCATACTTCAGAGTCTGTTTCTCTATTTTTACCATTTTTACCAATTATACTTTCCTGATCTAGTATAGAATAGATGGTCAAGCCCAATACCAATTGTCATCTCTCTTTTATTTCTTTTAATCTGAAGTTATGAAAATGAGTGTTTTTGTTGTTTTGTTTTTATAAAAAATATGTCTTGATTTTGGGTTTATCTGATGTTGTATGCTTTTAACTCATAGTAGAGAGAACAACCATGCCTTCCTTCCTAGCATTTCACTTTGCTGAGTTTATACTCAGAGTACCTTCTCCTGACACCAGGAGCTATACATCAAGCCAGCATGAGCTGCCTGTTTGGAATTATAACTACTCTGATATATTCCCCAGTCTAGTTGGCTAGACTCAAACTGACTTTTAAAATATGTAGTTCTAATACTTTTTTTCATCACAGAATCTTGATCAAAAAAAGTATGTGGCAGGGGGAAGAGGAGTAACTAATCTGGTATTTTCTATCAGGATAGAGAAGTAGTACTTTTTTCCTTTAAAATTTGTTATCAAAATTTAAAATTTTAAGTTGGGATTCCTCTGGAATTTTTGATAGTTCCAAAAGTGCCCCAAATATGTTTTTTAAAAAGCAGAAAAGCTTTTCTGGTTTGATGATTTGTTGAAGGTATTAAAGAAAATTCATTTCCATTTTAATGTAATGTTCAGATTTTTCCAGAATATCTTTCTGTCTCTTACAGGGAGCTTGTTAGATTTCCTTAAAGAAGGAGATGGAAAATATTTGAAGCTTCCACAGCTCGTCGATATGGCTGCTCAGGTAGTTGCATATATGTGTATCAATTTGAACCAAAGTATATGTTTAAAATGCAGAAAAACCCTATCATAGTATTAAAATTGGTGCAGTGAAATATTAAAATTTCAGGGGAGGAAGGAACATTGGAGATAGTAAGTGTGAGCCCCTTAGTAACAGAGCTAATATTAGAATACTGTAGCTCTTGTGGTCAAGTGCTGTCTTGTACCATGAGGCCTTTGATTGACACAGCGCCTCCACAAATACAAAATCTATGTTTATGTTTCAGCAGATAAATTTAAGAAATTAGGATGGTCCAAGTGGTGGAGACACTTTTAATCCCAGCACTCAGGAGGTAGAGGCAGGCATTCGAGGCCAACCTGATCTATAGAGTGAGTTTAAGGACAGCTAGGACTGCACAGTGAAACCCTGTCTCTAAAAGAAAAAAAAAAAAAAAAAAGGAGAGAAAGAAAAAAAAACAGAAAGGAAAGAAATGGAAGGAAGACAGGAAGGTGGGAAGGGAAGGAAAGATGGGAAGGGGAGGAAGGAAGGAAAATTAAAATGGATGAGGGTTATTACAAATACTAAAACCTGAAAGTGTATGCTGAAATTCTTTTAATTTTTGTTCATTATAATCTAAGACAAGAATTCAGCTAATATGCAGGTAAAAATTAGTTGTTTCTGAATTCTTGTTGCATAGTGTTTATTAAAATTGAAGGTAAGTATTGAAGGCACCATTTATTACCTTTTAGTTTATGTGCTTCTTTAGCTCTTGCCTGTCAATGAAAGTCCACATGTTGGCATCGTCTGAGACAGGCATATGTCTGTGTTCAAGGTTCTGAGGCACTTTCTCTTGGAAAAATGGCAGACTTTTTCTATTAAAAAAAAACTTAAGTAAATGATGTGGGCTTTGTGAGCCACATAAAAGTCTTGTTGGGCTTCATTAGTTTTCATAGTCCTTTAAAAAATTATAAAAGCCATTTTTTAAACATTTCTCAAGGCAAATGAAAACAGGCTGTAGTTTGTTGGTACTTCAGCACCTTAGGTTATGTCTGGTATTGACAGTTTGAGTGTTTGTTCAGAGACTCCAGACTCCATCCTCTTGTGATACACTTCTTCTGACCATTGACAAGAAAGTAATAGGATATTGTGACTGGATATACTCTGGGCCTAAAATACTAGTCTTTAAAAGATGTTTGATTTTTTTTTTCTTGCTGTGTTAGGGGTGTAAAGATTAATTTAGCCTTTTTAAATTACAGGGTTTCTTTTTCTGTTGTTTTTGGACTGTGTCGGTTACCGTAATTTTTGGGGGGCAGGGGTGGTACCTAATTTTTCAACATTCTCTTTAACTTAACCAATCTTCCCTTTATATCATATATTTTGCATCTTGTTTTGATTCTTCTCTTAAGATTGCTGATGGTATGGCATATATTGAAAGAATGAACTATATTCACCGAGATCTCCGAGCTGCTAATATTCTTGTAGGAGAAAATCTTGTATGCAAAATAGCAGATTTTGGCTTAGCAAGATTGATTGAAGACAATGAATACACAGCAAGACAAGGTAAAATAAATGCTTATGATCTATTCCCTACACTTGTCTTACACTGTTTGAACACCCAGGACTTTATGCAATACTAATAATCCTACTGGATTAGCCAGGTTCTTACCTACCTGGGCTGTTAGTGCATACATAGTGACTGGGGTAGAATGTAGATGCAAGAGCTTTTTGTTGTGGGAAACAGGGCACAGCTAGACAGAGAGACTGCTTTTTTGTCCAGCATGTAGCATGCATCTTCATGTGGACCTGGCACAGAATTATCTGTAGACTAAGTGCTTATGTGTGAGTGTTTCCCATATAGTAAAAAGCAGCTCTATCTATGAGATCTGTTGGAGGCCAACAGGAAAGGAGGTCAGGAAGATGGCTCAGCAGGTTAAAAACAAACAAACAAACAAACAAAAAAACACTTGGAATGCAAAGCCTGGTAGTCTGTGTTTGACTCCTGGGACCCATGTCATAATCCTGGATGTGGTGATATGCATCTTTAATCCCAGCCCTCCTGTAGGGGATCATTTAAGGCGGAAAGCAGGGGAATCACTAAGAAGCTAGGAGACCAGCTAACCTGGAGTTGGCAGTATAGCAGCAAAAATGAGAGGCCCTGTCTTGGCAAGGTAGAAGAAAGAACCAACTCCCTAAAATTGTCCTCTGCCTGCCATACCCTTGCTGTGGCATGAACAGCCTACACTCAAACCTTAAAAACAAAAAATTCAAAAGATAAGTGACAATAGAAATGAAATGCTTCTAGATTCCTTCAGAATAACTCATAAACATTGAAATTATTCATACAGGTGTATATTTTAAATAATAATTTAGCTTTCTAATAGTTCTTACAAAGAAGAATTTGACAAGATAATTTTGCATTATAAATATAGCAGGTAAAATATCCTTGGTACTTTCTTTAGGATGTTAGCAGTGAATTTTATTTATTCTTTGTGTTTACGTGTGTGTTTATATTTGTGAGTACAAACACACATGATATAGTAAGCACACAAGAGTCAGAAGACAACTTTGAGATTTACTCTCCCATCCTGAAATTGGGTTTCTTATTTTCCAATTTAAATGCCAGGTTTAGCTATCTGCAAACACTGACATTTTTCCTGTTCTCACTTAAAAAGCACTGGGGTTACAGACATAAGTTACATGGGTTCTGGGAATCCAAACTCAAGTCCTCAGGGGTAGAAAGCACTTGACCCACTGATTTAAAAAACAGAAACCAAACAAACTTGGTGAGTCGTTAAGCTATTGTCTTAGATTGAAGGTGGTTCCCAATCAACTATTATCTCTTACCCCAAGGAGACATCAGCAATGTCTTGAGGTAGAGGTTAACGTACTGCTAAACATGCTGTAACATACACACAGAGAATAATTACTATACCCAGAATAGTTAGCATTGCCAAAGTAGAAAACCCATAATTTAGCTCCAGTTTTTAAAAAGGATTTATTTTTATTATATGTGTGTGGGTGTTTTGCTTGCATATAAGCCAGTACACCACATTCATGTAGTACCTGTGGAGGCCTGGAGAGGGTGTCAGATCCCCTTAGAACTAGAGTGACTGATGTTAGTTTCCATGTGGGTGCTGGGGATCAATCCTGGGTCATCTCACATTCTCTCCAACTAGTCATACATTCGTATAGTCCTTACTTAGAAAATTCTAACCATTTGTTTAAGGCTAAATTTAGCTGCTACTCTATGAAACCTTGTTATTGTGACAAGTAAAAATTGAACTATTTTTCATATCTAAGAACTCTTATTTTACAACATATATATACATATAACCACTATATACATCACTTATAATTTTACTGGCATAAATACACAAGTTTCAAGAAAGCTGGGTTTATGTATTGAAAAAAAAAGCAAAATGCTTTTGTATTAAACAAATAAATAAATAAATATTTGTGTAAATTAACATGGTATTTTAAACAAGTTCTGGTGTGATGGCTCATCTGACAAATGGCTTTCTCTCAAGCCTGGGGACCTGAATTTAATCATTGGAACCCATGTAAAGGTAGAAAGGTAGAGCCAACTTCACAAAGTTGTCCTCTGCCCTCCGTACAAGTGCCATGGCATATATGCATACACACAAATACACACTAAAAAATATAGCACAATAAAAAACTTCTGCAAAGATAGTACAAAAATACAGAAAAGTTTATGAGCCAATGTCTTCAACCATAATTGGTTACAGCCTCTGGACATCAAGTGAACTTAAAAGTCGTTGATTCTATAATAGTGTATTGTCTGATGTCTCTAAACCTAGCACTTGGAAGTTAGATGAAGAAGGACCAGGAGTTCATGCTTATTCTCCAATAGATAGTATGTTAAAGACCAGCTGACGCTCTCCCAAAAACTCATGTTTCAAGTGTTAATCTTTATCTCATATTTATACACAAACGCACACACACAACAGTAACAGATATAGCTTGATTTAGCAAATGTGTTTGTAATCCCAGTTTCAGGAGGAAATCACACAGGATTGTGATTTTTTTTTTTCAAGATAGGATTTCTCTGTCTATCCCTGGCTGTACTGGAACTTGCTCTGTAGACCAGGCTGCTCTTGAACACGCGGAGATCACCTGTCTCTGCCTCCTGAGTGCTGGGATTAAAATGTGCACCACCATGCCCACTCTAAGATTGTGAGAATTCAAGACTAACCTAAAATAAATATAGCAAGATCAGGATCCCATTGCTTCCTTCCAAATTTCCAATTTTATAATCCATGTTTTTGTCTTATTAAAACTTCTACTACTGTTTTATTGGATCATGTTCTATTCCTGCCAGCAACTTTTCATATCATTACATATAAGAAAAAAAACCAGTTTTATTTTAATGTAAAAATAAAATCAATGCAGTTTTCTATATATTTTCTGTGCTTGAAGATTTACACTTAAAAAAAAACACAGAGTTGGGATATTGGTAGAAATTAGACCTCTGTACCTTACATTTACACAGGTAGGCTCTTTAAAAATATTTAAGATTGCCAATATTATTTTTAGGTGCAAAATTTCCAATCAAGTGGACAGCTCCTGAGGCTGCACTATATGGTCGGTTTACAATTAAGTCCGACGTGTGGTCATTTGGAATTCTACAGACAGAGCTGGTAACAAAGGGGAGAGTGCCATATCCAGGTAAGTGTGTGTTTCTCTATCTCTGTTATGTCAGCATAGGCTTTAATGAGGAGTAAACTCAGCAAAAATGTGAGAGAGACTTTGTTTCTTATTTCCTGCCCCTTTATTTTGGCACTGGGTATGTAGCAGTCCATGAGAGTTGGAATCTTTGAGCAAGCACAGGAGGTATGTCATACATTCCCTTTGTCTTCTCTAAGATATTTTCCTAAAAGGGGGGGGGGCTTTTATATGTTCTGTACTCTCATCAGAAGCATATCTTAAATATCCTAGGTTTCATCTGCCCCCAAGTAATTATTCTTTCCTAGAAGTATGATATTCTAGACTCAAAAGATTGTTTTGAGAAGCATTGTTTTCTCTTTAATAATAAGAAGAAAACAGCTGATTTCACTCTAAAAAAATAAGACATTGATATGGGTTTTTGGGAACAAAAAGAAATTTTAGTCTAATTTAAATTCAGCTATAATTGAATACTCCTTGGACGTCTCAAACATGCTTACTGAGGTATCTAATAATTGAGGAATGTAAACGCATAGAAAATCCAATCTTTGGGAAGAATTGCTATAATGATCATCTCTTACACGCTGTTCTTTAACACTTGTAGCTATAGATCTAGTGTTGTCACATTTTGTGGTTCACATCCCTTTATTATATATAGTGGTAATCAGGCAATATTACCTTGACCGAGAGTCCTTTGGACCTTTGGACCTTGAGGACTCATGTAGCCAAAAGTTTCTGGCGTGGCTTAGCCTTGATGTCCAGACCATCAGCAAGTGATTAGTCCCAATATTCACACAAAGGCTTATATTAATTACAAACTGTTCAGCCTTTCTTGTTAGCTAGCTCTTGCATCTTAATCCATTTCTGTTTATCTGTGTCTTGTCACATGGCTCATGGCTTTCCTGTACTTTTACATCTTGCTTTCTTGTGGCAACTTGCAGTGTCTCTGTCTGACTCTGCCCTCCTTCCCTTTTATCTCTGCTTGGATTTCCTGCCTGCCTATAAGCTGCTTTGCCATAGGCCAAAACAGTTTATTAACCAGTGGTATTCACAGCATACAGAAAGACATCCACATCACTTTGCCTTTTCTATCTAATCAAAGAGGAAGGTTTCAATTTCAGCATAGTAGAATTACATAAAAAAACCCAGCTATCAAGTAAGAATTACAGTTACAATGTCTAGCCTATTTTTATTTAGCAAAATTAAAGAAAATATTCTATCATTTCCCCTATCCTTGTGAGTCCAAAGTTTCATATCTTATTTACCTTCTGTTATAACTAAGAAAAACTATTAACTATTCAATCTTCAACTCCACCAAAGACCACAGAAAGTTATTAATATTGACTGAGTAAACAGGAAGTACATTGTAAGCAACTTCCAGATTCTGGAAATGACAGACATCTGGTTATCTGGACAGTCACCTAAAGTTCCTCTGTAATGTCAGGATGCATTCACCTTCAGCCTACAGGCCTAGGATCTCTGCCATACCTTTCAGTAAAGTAGGAAATTTGAAGGACTGCCCTGCTTATTCTGGCATAGTTTGTCAGTCACTTCTTGTAGAATGTGTGGCAGTCTCTTCTGGGAAGCAGGAACCTGAGGGACCATCTTGGCTTGTTCTGGCAAAGTTCCAGAGGTCATTTCCCTAAGGGTCTTGTATGTCCAGTTTATACAGCATATTGTCAAGCAGTCAAAGCAAGAACAGTCTCTTGCCCAGTGGCCAACCTTTGCCACAAATAAAGTAAACCCTACTTTATTTAATCCCATCATCCTCCTGACGTAGACTGGTACTGCTGGAAGCAGACATGTCTTACTGTCCAGAAAAGTCTGATTTCTTAACATATTTTAAATGCCATATTCTTTAGGTCTTTGAAGGGTTTGAAAATTACCTATCTAATATATCTTTGTATAGCTGAAAACTTAACTGAGTTGATTATCATAGATGACTATTAAATCTGCATTAACTATACATTACAACTTTAAATGAGTTACATAAACAAAATATCTTAAACAAGAGTAGAAATATACCTATAGTATAACAAAATTGACCTTAAACTTCTATCAGTAAACAAAAATCCGTACCAATGTAAAGTGTTTTGAGATTAACAGTTGTTTTTTTGGTCAAAGTAGATTCAGTGGTCTATCTTTTTATCATATCTATACCATATCCCCCCCTTTCCCTAGAAAGAGATTAATTATGACCATTAACTATTTATAATAAAAGCAAGCATTTATAAATACTACTTTGGGAATTTGGGTGTAGATTTTCACACTGCTTCTTGCTGAGGGGGCACTGATAATCTTGGGAACCCAAAGAACATTCATGATTATGGTCAAGTTCTGACTAGAGTGTTCTGTGAAGCTGGGGCATCTCAGCCAGTCTCCTTGAATCTGTTCTAGATGTAGAACTTAGAGGAAACTGCAACAGAGGAGCTCTGAATTGTTGGATCATCTGGGCCAGGGAGTCTTTCTCCATCAAACCTTATTTTCTTTATCCTGCAGTAAATCCACAATCTCATTTTCTATGCAAATGAAAACAAAACCTCTTCTCCAAAGTAACATATCTTTGACTTCAAATTTGAAGTCATTTTACAAAATATATAAGTTGGATTAATTCGTCAGCATTTATAATCAAATGTCTCTTAGCAGCTCTTGCTCCTTCTTCAGCAAACAATTCAGAGACAACAAACAGTATCCAGACTCTCTGTGTATTTGCCATGTTTACATGGCATATATATACCTGTGTGTGTGTATATATATAAATATATAATTTTTTTACTTGATTCTTTTTAAAAGGATTTTTTCTTTTCTCTCCCAAACCTACACATATTTTTAAACACACTGTAAACCATTTAGAGGTTTGTCTTACTTTAATCTCTCTTTACTGAAAAAACAAATATAAATAAATTTTATCTACCAATAAACAATAAATAAGATAAATATAACTAAATTATTATATCCACCTATTAGCCAATTTAGCCAAATATTAACCATAAACAATTTACACTAACATAGATTTTTATATATTGATACAAATTCAAATAAAAAATTAATATATAAATTATCTTAATACAAATGTATATCTATATCTGTTATATTGTACACATGCTTCTACCTCTGTTTAAAATATTTTATACTTTAATATAAAAAATACTGTCTACTATACAAATTTACATTTGTTTAATTACATTCATCAACTATATGTATATATTCTATCTCTGTTTACAATATTTAATATATTAATACATATTAAAGATAATGTTGTCATTTTACACTATACATTTTTACCTCTGCTTCAAATGTTTATATGATTGTCATATTTAAAGTGTTTTTGTCCCAAAACTGTGTATCTACATATAGATTGTCTACCTTTATAATATAAGCTTTAGTCTTTAGATTATCTAAGTTGATAAAAATTACAAGTCATAGTTACCTATGTTTGTCATGTAATAATCATGTTAAGTCATCCAGATATATAACATAATATGTCAGATAGACAATCTTCAAACAATTCACAGACCTAAAAAGATACTGTTTCCTTTTAGTTAACTATCACTTCTAGCTTTTACAATCTTTCTGCTTCCTCTTCCACATCAGTTCCTGAGCCATGAACTATTTAGATTGTTTTGTTTTGTTTTGAAGACTTCAATTCTACATACCTACGGACACCTGATTCTTGACAAAGTAGCCAAAAGTACACACTGGAGAAAAGGCAGTATCTTCACCAAATTGTGCTGGTGGTCAGACTAAATGGCACCATGTAGAAGAATCTAAATAGATCCATATGAATCATCCTGTACAAAACTCCAGATGGGTCAAGGATCTCAACAGAAGATCAGATACCTTGAATCTGATGTAATAGAAAATAGAGAAAAAACTTGAACTCGTTGGCGTTGGAAAAGACCTCTGAACAACAATAGTACAAGCACTAAGAATAACAAATAATAAATGAGATCTCATGATCTGAAAAGCTTGTGTATATCAAGAATACAGTAGTCGTCTTAATACATACTTGAGTACTTTGCAGCTATGATCTTGCCATTTCTCACTTTCAACCTTAACAATAACTATAACTGCATTCCTCTCATTACCATAATTTCATGTGGTCATTTATCTGACTCCTACCTTGCACCTTTCGAACCTTTTCTGCCCCAGCTTTAGCAATTTTTTTTTTTTTGATACTACCAAGATCTTAATGTATTGGTACCAGCTTTGCCAGACTCTCATCCTCTTCATGAAACCCCTCTGTTTCTAAATTTTACTATCAAGCAGTATGATCACTCCCTTGGGTTTATTTTATTATTTGTCTTTCTTTTATTTATTACTACTTAAATCAATGCAAGATAAAATCTAGTTCCATCCTTTCTATACCAGCAAATATAGCCAGAGGTGAAAAAAGACCTATATTAAATTATTTCACTTCGAAATTTTAGTCATGGTGTAGTTTCTGTTTTGGCCATGCTAAAGAATCTACTATCTCACTACAAACAACTACATAATTAGATACATAATACAGTTGTTTTTGTATTTCACAGCCACCAAAGAAGAATGACACTTTTTTTCAAATGAGACTTACATTTATATCATGTTTCTTCCCAACATTTTCTAAGTGAGCGTATTGTTGAAGTCCAAATGAAGATATCAGATTGTTGTTTTTTTGGGGGGTCGGGCTTTGTTTCATGTGGTTTCTTGGTCCTGGGCAGCCAGAGATCCAGACTCACAGACCTGCAGCCCCAGACCTCTTAGCTGCCCGCCACTGTTCAGGCCCCAGAAATGACTCAGACACTTATTTATATTAACTTCATGCTGTTTGGCTTATGGCTTAGGTACATTGTTAGCTAGCTCTTACATCTTAAATCAACCCATTTCCATTAATCTTTCCTGCCACACGGCCCGTGGCTCACCTGTGTTCCTTACATGTTGCTCCTTTGGGCTTCTGGCTCCTTCTGTCTCTGACTCCGCCCTGCTCCTCCTACCTATTCTGATTCCTCCTCCTACTTTTTCTATGGTGCCTGTCATGGGCCAAAACAGCTCCTTTATTTAAAGATTGCTATTCACAGCATACAGAAAGGCATTCCCACATCAGGACTTGTTTTATTTTTCTGAACAAAGGAGAAAGATGTACAAGTGCTCCTAAAAAGGAATTAACCCCAGTAAAAGAACTTTGAAATTCTACATTAAAAAGTCCTTTTAGACCCTTTGCAGTAGGTTCTTCACCAGGAAAAGCTGTGGGAGGGAAACCTAACAGAAAACAGGCACTCAAAACCTGAAGGCTGAGCTAAAGAGTTCCTGCCCAGTCCAAATGAACAGATATTTGGGAACATTTTAGGCTTTTTGTTGAGACCCTAAAAGGATCTCACTCTAGAGGTCTCTACTCTAGAGGCAGTGGGACCTGGGGGAATGGAGCCAATAAATGAGGTAGACTGAAGTCTCATGTTAGCTTTATTCAGCACCACAGTCATTCTGAAGATTAAAAAAGGTCACATGAGTAAAGTTCTCATGAGTTCAAACTGTATAAAATTTCCATAGAAGCATATAAAGGATAAACATTTAATTCAGTAACAACAGCAAGCAATAATAAATTACCTGAAGTCACCTGACTCCTGTGTTACACCTGGAAGGAGCACAAAGCATAGGCCAAGAATAATTTTGTGTTTTGTCTTGTTTTCTTGGAGTGTTCTCATAAGCACTTGAATTCTCGTCACATAACTCCATTTCCGGACTATTTTCCAGCAGCAATATTCTGGTAGGAAAGGCAAAACTAAAGAAAACCTAATGTCTTGAAGAAAAAGAAACAATCCATAGTGAAGAATGTCAACATAAAATAGATCTATTGATGCAAAATTTTGTATTCTATGAAAGAAAAATAAAAGCACAATTATTTCAGTGTTTCTCAACCTTCCCAATGCTGTGACCCTTTAGTACAGTTCTTCATGTTGTGATAACTCCCAATCATAAAATTATTTTATTGCTACTTCATAACTGTAATTTTGCTACTATTATAAATTGTAATATAAACATCTGATATGCAGGATATCTGAAATGTGACCCCCCATGAAAGGATCATTCAACTCCCAAAAGTGTCAAAGCCCACAGGCTAAGAACTGCTGATTTGGGGTAGGAGAGCCATGTCTTAGTTATTGTTGTATTACTATGAAGAGACAGCGTGACCAAGCAACTCTTATAAAGAAAGCACTTAAGTAAGGGTTTGCTTACAGTTTTAGAGGTTTAGTTCTTAGTCATTGTGACAGGAAGCAGACAGGCCTGGTGCAGGAATAGTAACTGAGAGCTTTATATCTGGTTCTCAAGCATCAGGCAAAGAGAGAGATTAGATTAGGCCTGGCATTGTCTTTTGAAATTTGAAAGTCCATTCTTAGTGATACACCTCCTAGGACAAGGCCACACCTCCTAATCCTTTTCAATCAATTCAATTAACTAGTAACAGACATTCAGATATTTTAATCCATGGAGGCCATTCTCATTTAGACTGTTACAAGATGTGGTGGTGCATGTTTTAATCCCAGCACTTGAGAGACAGAAACAGGTGGGTCTTTGTTAGTTCCAGGACAGCAGAGTGCACAGTAAGACATATCTCCTACATAAATGACCAGTTCAAGAAGTTAAAACTACTAGACCCTTAAGAGAATCCCAATCATAAACGTAGTAAAGAACTTTAAATTAGTGCTTTATGTGTGTGTGCATGGATGTGATATGGTGTGTATGAGGTATGAGTGCATATTGTGTTTGGCAAGTATGTGCATATGGGGTGTGTGTGTGTGTGTGTGTGTGTGTGTGAGAGAGAGAGAGAGAGAGAGAGAGAGAGAGAGAGAGAGAGAGAGAGAGAGCGAGCATGTGTATGTATTATCTAAGGTCCTTGAGCATCTTTTTGTAATCCTAGGTTTCCTTGATCTTGCTATTTAAAATAGCCAGGCTGCCCTCAAACTTGAAATGATCTTCCTCTCTAGCCTTAAACTGCTGGTACTGTAGGTGTACATGACCCAAGTTAAAAAGTTAACAATACTTAAAATGATAGAAGTGGTTAGCAAAATGATAAGAAAAACTGGAGAATTTCAATAGAATTGGAATCTATAAATGAAGTAATCAAAGCTGGATTCGGTGGTGCATACCTGTAATCCCAGAAACCAGGAGGCTGAAACAGAAGTATCACAAGTTCAAGGCTACCTTGGGCTGCTTAGTAAGACCCTGTCTCTAATGAGTAAATATCCTATAAGAACTTAATTTAAATGTAAAATTAAGACACCATGTGACCGTGGAAGACTAAATTAGTAGATTCATAGGTTTATTATTAGAAGAATTCTCAATGTATAGATGGTGTGGGATGAACAGTGTATGAACTAAGTAGAACCTAGTGCAAAGGTCTAGGAGAGTGGAATAGTTAACAAGTATTACCAGAAAAGGAATAGCCAGAAGTCTTCCTTATTTTTAAATAGTTTTGGTTAATTCAGTGAATGTGAAGCAAGATAAAGGAAATTTCAGTATACTTCAATCAAGTATATTGTTACTAGATTATAAAAATCAAAGCCAAATAATTATTTAGCAAAATAACCTCAACAAATATAAGCAATAATGAAATGCGTCATTCATTTAAGTATTGTTAGAGTCTTTCATCTTTTAAAGAGTAGGTAAGGAAGAATTGACTTACTGCCATGCTCCAGAGTTATATCTTACTCAGAAGCTTAGAAGTGCTTCTGTAGTAAATGGTTCTTTCTGAAGACTGAGTGGAGGCCATTTCTGCCATGCTTTCCTTTTAAGTCTATTGGCATAAAAATTTTCAATAGTTCTGATTATCAGAAAATTCTGAACGACTAAATCTTGAATGAAAGAGTTGTTAGGAATTAGGACCGAAGTATACTATGGTAGAGTATGTCTAGTATACATGATACCCTGGGTTCAGAGACTAGAGAGACAGCTTAATGATTAAGAATTCACTGTTCTGATAGAGAACTCGAGCTTGGATCCAAGCTCCCACAACATGTAAGACACAACTGCTTTAACTTCAGCTTCAGGAGTTTCAATGCTACCATCTGTACTCTTTAAGTTTCTGTTCTCTCCTTTCCTTGTTCTCCCATTCTCCTCCCCCCCCCCTTACACACACACACACACACACACACACACACAACTAAAAATACAACAAATTTTTAAAAAGAAATAGGCCCTGGGTTCTTTCTCCAGCACCCCTTCCTCTCAAAACAGGAGAAGTAATTGGTACTTAAAGTTGGTTTTGTAAGTTCAGGCTTATTTAAATTAATTAGTATTAGTCTGTTAGGAAGTACAAAAGCTCATAGGCATATATGATCAATAACAAAAGATCTCCAATTACTGTAAGCCCTCCTTGAATGGCCCTTTCCGTACTTTTCTTAACAATTTCTGGCTTTATTTCTGTAGCAGGAAAATATATTGGATTTTACTAAGAAGTGCTTTTTTTCTTTGGTGAAAACATTCTCCTTCAGTTTTTAAGGTTTTAAGTATTTTTGAGGAATCCTTTATTTCTTAGAAAGTCATAACTAGAAATAGTTTTATCCTGTTCCATTGTTTTCAAGAAATAGTCAGTGAACAATCTTACTTCAGTATAAGGTCACAGGAAACAAGGGATGACCTGTTGGCTGGCAGGGAAGGTGATAATGGGATGCAGAAAAGAGTCAAATGTTACGTGACTGAAGAAAGGAAGAAAAGGGTTATTTTAGGTCACAGTTGAAGATACGATCCCATCATAGTAGTGAATCCTAACTGTAGAAGCATAAGATACTGATCGCATTGTATAGAGTCAAGAAGCAGAGAGAGATAAATGCTAGTGTTGAGCTCTTTCTCCTTTATATTTAGTTCAAGACTCCAACTCGCTTAAATGGGTCTTCTTATTTTAAATAACCTAGCCTAGATAATCCTTTATTGGTATGCCTAGAGACTGTCTTAATCTAGATAATCCCTCACAGCCATGCCCAGTGAGTCACTGTCTAGAAAAGAAATCTAGGAAGCATCCACTTGCTAGTCTAGGAAAGTGCACAGTAAGTAATTAGTCATGGGAAAGAGCTTAACAAAAGGATAAAAGAAATGAGCTATGTAATAAGACAACCCAAATAGATAAGGAAACTCAAGTTAGTGATTTGAAATAGTTATGTAGTTAGCATACACAAAAATAAAACTAGAATTCTCTCCTAATTTCAGTCAGTTGTCATTCCTATTAACTCAAGTTGGAGTTATTTTAAATAGTAATAGAAAATACCAGTCTACCCTAAATTCTCAGGCAAGTTTAGTTCACATTTGAAGATACTGTGTTACAAGTAAAAGTTTAACTGGAATGAAAAATTGGTCATATTAAAATATAGATTATCATTTCTCAGCTTTTTATATAAATTGATATTTAATTTTTATTCTCTTCTCTGATGAAAATGTCTTTCCACTAGATAAACTTGCTATGTCTTCAGTTAGTGGCTAAGATATCTACTGTTTTTTAATGTTTGAATCTTCACATCAGGTATGGTAAACCGTGAAGTGCTGGAACAAGTGGAGCGAGGATACAGGATGCCCTGCCCTCAGGGCTGTCCAGAATCCCTCCATGAATTGATGAATCTTTGTTGGAAGAAGGACCCCGATGAGAGACCAACATTTGAATATATCCAGTCCTTCTTGGAAGACTACTTCACTGCTACAGAGCCACAGTACCAACCAGGAGAAAATTTATAATCCAAGTAGTCTGTGTGCACTGATCTGCCAAAACATAAAGACCTTGTGTGAGTTCCTCATGCACAGGAATGAGCAGATACTCTTCACTCTGCATGTTTCTTATGGTAAACTGGAATTCCAGATATGGTTGCACAAAACCACTTTTTTCCCCCTAAGTGTTAAACTCTAAAGTATAACTCTAAAGTATAAACAGCTTCTACTTCAGGGTCCAAAGAAAGTCAAGCTAAGATATTGTGACTGTGGGGGTCACAGCATGATAAGAAAGAGCAACAAGACTACTGTTTACTAGTCATTTCCTTTTCTTCCTAAAACTCAGAATTGCTAAGAGAAAACTATTTGTTAATATGGACGAAACTTGGGCTGATATACCACAGTAAAATCTAAAATCAAAGAACTTCATGGGACCAAATAATTCCATTCCAGGTTTTAAAAAACGTCTTGGATTTTTTTTTTTTTCTCACAAGTTAGGTTTTTGTTTTGTTTTTCTATTTAACAGTTGTCGTACAGTCTTAACACAGGCCCCCTTTTGTGTGGAATGGGCCAAGTCTTTTAAAAGCAAAAAATGGATTATAAACAGCATCAAAAACTTTATTAAATGTTAGAACACGGCCATGGAACTCAGAAGTTCCATGTTCATTTACTCTGTGTTCACACTTAGTTCATAGAACTGGAAAGTAGAAAAACATTTTTTTTTTTTACTTCAGTCATTTTTTGAATTGTTCAAATTAGAATAATGAAGGTAACCAGAAAGTGAGGTTTTTTTTGCAAGGTTTGGTTTGGGGTTTTTTTTGTTTGTTTGTTTCTTTGTTTTTCTGTTTTTTTAAGGCAATGTACAATTGAAATTATACTATCCAGTCCAAGGGAAAATCTCTTAATATTTGCATAGCATGAAAAAAAGCCCTGTATTTAAGCAGTCCACTTTTAAAAAATAGATGGAGTACTGTTAGGTGTTGCTAGTATGTTTTTATGGTGATGGGCTCCACAAATAGAAAAACATCACTAGATCAGGGACTTGAATGCACTTTGCTTGTATTGAGTATAGAGTAGGAGAGAGGAAAATGTATTTAAGTAAATATGAGAGAAAATGTGAAAGTTTTACAGGAATTGGAATGGAACAGAATGTTTAATGTTGGTGTTGTGGAGTGACAACATAGCTTTGCTGGCACAAAGAGCTCCTCATTAGCTATTTCCTAGACTTTAAAAGTTAAAAGTATGACTAATTTTTCATAACATATACACTAAGTTTTACATCCTCAAAATAGTGAAGATAAGGCTGAACACTAATTTCCATGGCCCAGTTTCATACAGAACCTTTCTAGAACTCCAATTTTCAAATCTCTGAAACTTCATTTACATTTTAAATATACTTGATTATCATTTTCTTTTCATAATAATTAATTTGAGGAAGACTACTCGAGTTAACAGTAATTTAAAGTGGGAAAATTTTGCCCTTTTAAAATACAAAAGTAAAACATTCAAAATTAGAGTTCTTCTAACTCAGAAGTTATGAATAGTGTTAATGGTTTAAGGGTCTAACAAGGAAAAACCAAGTCTAGTCTGCTAAATAAAATGAAAGTCTAGTATTTATGTTTTTAAATGCTGTATTTTATAATTCTCTTATTTTCAGCATGTAATTTTAAACTACCATCATTTTAATCATTAAATTTAAAGACCTGTGCCAAGGTAAATTATGTTCAAATTTAACTCTTTTTAAATGTGACAAGTGAACTTCATGCAAGTTGGCAAAAGTTCTGGTACTAAAAGTTGTATTTGCTTTCTTTTTTACTTAACCTATTCAGTACTGAATCCTCTGCCAAGAGGGTCTCCTGAAAAGAGTGTAGTCCTTATTTACCCTGATGTCTGCAGTTTGTGACATGAGTGTTTTAAAGGGCTTCATGTGAACTTTGGTGTTGTAGTTTTCTCTAAGCATTCTTTAAAGGGTAATAGAATTATGTTTATGCACTAATTATGATCAGAAAAATAAGGCAAGAAAAGTTGGTGGCATTCTTTAGATTTTAAATGAACTGGCTGAAGCGGTTCTTATAGTAACACTTGTGTAGTAAAGACACAACACTAACTTAATGTATATTTGGTTTAAATTGTTATGTATTTTTAAATTGTCAGAGAAAGAAACAGTTTTGTACATTTGAAGATTTTTTTTTTTTTCAACAGCTTTCATCTTTATTGTCTTACCATGGAACTTTAACCCTTACCAAAAAAGAAAAGTTGGCAAAAGCAGCCTTCTAGCACAATCACTTTTTTAAAATAAATAATGGTAACCTAAAACTTAATATTTTTATAAAATGTTGTAATATTGTTTTGTGGATAATTAAAATAAAAATCTTTGTTGGATCTTTTTAGTTGCTCTCTAATATTTCCTCATTAACTTTGTAGATATCGATTATTCTAAAGTTATTCTTCTATTGGAAAAAAATGTTCAGTTAGAAATTGTAAATCCCAAACATTTAAAAATCAGTTCTTAAGTTTAGAATGCTATTAAATTTATTTCACACAATTAAATTTCTCTGTGTAGTAAAAGACATTTTCTAAAATTGTATCAGCAAATACAGCCAATGTATCACACAGAGAAAGCTGTGTGATTTAAGTGAAGCTATTTTTAGACAATATGAAGAATATAAAGTATCACTTTAGGCCATAAGGAACTTACTTACCTAAAGTTGCATGAACATCTCTATGTGTTCTACAGATCCCTTTTCACAAGTTTAATGAAAATAAAAATTTAGAGAAGCCTCCCTCCTGGTCCACAGCTAACTAAGATGAGTGGCACCACGACTCTGAGGCCAAGCAGAGACCATGGGCTCTGAACCCCAGCCTAGGGTCACTGCCCCTGGCACCCTATCCACACCCAATTTTGTCCTGGCCAAAGTAATCTGGGGGAGCCCCCCTCCCAGCCCAATCCCCAGCAAAACACAGCTCTAGGGACATCCCAAAGACGAAACCACACCCAAACCACAACCTGCATCGTCACCCACCAACAACTGGATAACCAGAAGCCTCCTTCCTGGTCCACAGCTAACTAAGAGCTGACTAAAAGCCAATAGGCTCACAACTGACTAAGAGTCAGCAAAGAGTGAACCAACGAAGCAATGGGCAGACACCAGTGCAAAAATACATATAAGAATATAAGAAGGAGACACTCCCAAAAGAAGCTTATGACTCTACATCAAGATCCAAGCATAACAATGAAGAGGAAACAGAAGGAAACAACATTAAAAACAACCTTATGAAGATAATAGAAGCTTTAAAAGAAAATATTAAAAAATTCCCTTAAAGAAATAGGAGAAAATATGAGTAAAAAATTGGAAGAGATAAACAAATCCCTGAAAATAAATAAAACCAAGAAAAAGAAAACAAATAGGTGAAATATTCCGGGAATGAAAATTGAAATAGAAACAATAAAGAAGGCACAAACTGAGGCAAAGCTGAAAATAGAAAACCTGAAGAAATGAACTGAATCACAGATGCAAGCATAACCAACAGAATGCAAGAGATGGAAGAGAGAGTCTGGAGTGGACGATTCAGTAGTGGAAATAGATACATCAGTTAAAGAAAACATTAAAACCAAAAAAGTCATAACATAAAATGTCCAGGAAATCTGGGACGCCATGAAAGGATCAAACCTGAGAATAATTGAAATCAAAGAAGGAGAAGAACACCAACCAGCTCAAAGGTACAGAAAAAAATATAATCAACTAAATCAAAGGAGAAAACATTCCCAACCTAAAGAAGGAAATGCCTATAAAGATTCAAGAAGCTTGCAGAACACCAAATAGACTAGACCGCCCCCCCCCCAAATCTTGCCACATAATTCACTAAACCTACAGAACAACAACAACAAAATACTAAGAGCTGCAAAGGAAAAAGGCTAAATTGCCTATAAAAGAAGACCAATCAGAATAACACCAGATTACTCAGTGGAAACAATGAAAACAAGAAGGTCCTGGTCAGATGTTATACAGACACTAAAAGAGCATGGCTGGCAACCCAGACTACTATACCCAGTAAAAATGTCAATCACTGTAAGTAGAACAAACAAGATATTATAAGACTAAAACAGATTTAAACAATACTGATCCAAAAATATGGCCATACAGAAAGCTCTAGAGGGAAAACTCCAACCTAAGGAAACCAGATAAACCCATAAAACCACAAACAATCTATAATCCCACAGAAGAAAAACCCAAAGAAGGGAAATACAAAGTACTACCAAAAGTAACAGGAAATAACAATTATCGGTCATTAGTATTCCTTAATATAAATGGACTCAATTCACCTATAAAAAGACATCCTAACATATGTATACAAAAACAGAAGCCATCCTTTGCTGCATACAAGAAACGCACCTTCAAAGACAGACACAGGCTCAGAGTAAAGGATTGAGAAAAGACTTTCCAATCAAATGGTGCTAAGAAACAAGCTGATGTAGCCAGCTTAAAAAAATAGACTTCAAACTAAAATCAATCAAAAGAGACCAGGACAGACATCACTTATTCATCTCAGGAAAAATCTGCCAAGATGAAGTCTCAATCTTGAATAATTATACTTCAAACACAAGGGCACCTACATTTGTAAAAGAAACACTACTAAAGCTTAAACCTCACATCAGACCCCACACACTAATAGTGGGAAACATCAATACCCCACTTTCACCCTTGAAGAGGCCAACCAGACAGAAACTCAACAGAGAAATAAGGGATCTAAAAAAGATGTGATGACCCAACTGGATGTAATAGGTATATACAGAACCTTCCACCCAGACACAAAGGAATATACATATTTCTTAGCACCCCATGGAACTTTCTCTAAAATTGACCACATACTCAGTCATAAAGCAAATATCAATAGATACAAAAAAGAAGGGGAAGAATGACTGTATCAGGCCACCTTGGTCTAAAACTGGGATTCAACAATAAAATCATAGAAAGCCTGCAAACTCATGGAAACTGAATATCTCTCAGTTGAACTGCCTCTGGGTCAAGGAAGAAATTAAGAAAGAAATCAAAGACTTCCTAGAATTTAATGAAAATGAATCCACAACATACCCAAACTTATGAGACACAATGAAAGCAGTGCCAAAAGGAAAACTCATAGCACTAGATGCCTATATGAAAAACCTAGAGAAATCTCACACAAGAGACCTAACAGCACAGCTGAACAATTATTTGACCATTAGAAGCAAACTCACCTAGAAGGAGTAGATGGCTGGAAATAATCAAACTTAGGGCTGAAATCAATACAATAGAAACAGAACAATACAAAGAATCAGTGAATCAAAGAATTGGTTCTTTGAGAAAGTGAACAAGATAGATAAATCCTTATCCAAACTAATCAAAGACAGAGGGAATATCCAAGTTGACAGAATCAGAAATGAAAAGGGGACATAGCAGACAACCCAGGAAATTCAGAGAATTATTAGGTCATACTTTGAAACTCTGTACTCCACTAAAATGAAAAACCTAAAAGAAATGGACAGTTTTCTGTACAGGTACCACTTCCAAAATTAAATCAAGATCAGATTAAAGGCCTAAACAGACCGAAAGCCCAAAGGAAATTGAAGCTGTTATTAAAAGTCTCCCAAGTGAAAAAGCCCAGGACCAGATGGATTCAGTGCAGAATTCTACCAGACATTCAAAGAAGAACTAATACCAATACTCCTCAAACTTCCATAAAGTAGAAACTGAAGAAACACCGCCAAACTCCTTTTATGATGCCACAATCACCCTGATTCCCAAGCCACCCAAAGGTGTAACAAAGAGAATTACAGACCAATCTCCCTCATGAACGTTGATTTAAAAATACTCAAATTCTGGCAAACTGAATCCAAAAATATATCAAAAAAAAAAAAAAAAAGGAGAAAGAAATCATCCACCATAATCAAGTAGGCTTCATTCCAGAGATGCAGGGATGGTTGAACATATGAAATATTGTGAATGTCATCCATCATATAAACAAACTGAAAGAAAAAAAAACACATGATCATCTCATTAGATGCTGGAAAAGCCTTTGACAAAATCCAACACTCCTTCATGATAAAAGTCCTGGAGAGATCAGAAATACAGGGAAAATATTTAAATATAATAAAGATGATTTACAGCAAGCCAACAACCAGCATCAAACTAAATGGAGAAACACTCAAATCAATCCCACTAAAATCAGGAACAAGACAAGGCTGTCTTCTCCTTATCTATCCAATATAGTTCTCAAAGTTTTAGCTGAAGCAATAAGAGAACAAAGGAAGATTAAGGGGATACAAATTGGAAAGGAAGAAGTCAAACTATGTCTATTTGCAGATGATATGATCGTATATATAAGTGACCCCCAAAGTTATACCAGGGAACTCCTACATCTGATAAACACCTTCAGCAAGGTAGCAGCATACAAGATTAATTAAAAAACTCAACAGCTGTCCTATACACTAAGGATAAAAGGGCTGAAAAAGAAATAAGGGAAACATCACCCTTTATAATAGCTGCAAATAGCATTAAATATCTTGGTGTGACTCTATCCAAAGCAGTAGCAGACCTGTTTAACAAAAACTTTAAGTCACTGAAGAAAGAAATTGAAGAGGATATCAGAAAATGGAAAGATCTCCCATGCTCCTGGATAGGTAGAATCAACATAGTAAAAATGGCAATTTTACCAAAAGCAATCTACAGATTCAGTGCAATCCCCATCAAAATCCCAATATAATTTTTTATGGACTTTGAAAGAACAATACTCAACTTCATATGGAATAACAGGAAACCGAGGATTGCCAAAACAATCCTGATCAAAGAACCTCAGGAGGAATCACTTCAAGCTACACCATAGAGCCATAGTAATAAAAAAACCTTGGTACTGGCAGAAAAACAGACTTGTGGATCAATGAATTGAATCGAAGACCCCAACATTAACCCACACACCTATGAACACCAATTTTTGACAAAGAGGCCAAAATATTCAACGGAAAAAAGAATCTTCAACAAATGGTATTGACCTAACTTGATGGCTGTATGTAGAAGAATGCAAATAGATCCAAACCTATTATCTTGCACAAAACTCAAATCCAAGTGGATCAAAGACAATCCCAGCCACACTGAACTTGATAGAAAAGAAAGTGGTAAATACCTTCCAATGCTTTGGCACAGGAGACCACTTCCTAAATATAATACTAGTAGCACAGACACTAAGAACAACAATCAAAAGTGGGATCTCCTGAAACTGAGAAGCTTCTGTAAGGCAAAGGACACAGTCAACAAGACAAAACAGCCTTCAGAATGGGAAGAGATCTTCACCAACCTTACATCTGACAGAGGACTATTCTCTAAAATATATAGAGAACTCAAGAAACTAGAGCCCCAAACCCAAATAACCCAATTAAAAAATGAGGTTCAGAGCTAAAAAGGAAATTCTCAAGAGAAGTATTACAAATGGCTGAAAGGCACTTTAAAAATTGATCAACATCTTTAGCCATCAGAGAAATACAAATCAAAACAACTTTGAGGTACCACCTTACACCTGTCAGAATGGCTAAGATCAAAGACACAGATGACAGCCTATGCTGGAGAGGATGCGGAACAAGGGGAACACTCCTCCATTGTTGGGAGTGTAAACTTGTACAGCCACTCTGGACTGCAGTATGGCGGTTCCTCAGAAAACTGGGACTCAGTCTCCCTAAGGATCCAGCAATACCACTACTGGGCATATAACCAAAGGATGCACATTCGCACCCCAAAGGCATTAGCCCAACTATGTTCATATTCATAGCAGCATTATTCATAATAGCAAGAACCTGGAAACAACCTAGATGCCCCTCAACTTAAGAATGGATTAACAAACTGTGGTGCATCTACACAATGGAGTCCTACTCAGCAGGAAAAAAAAAATCCTACAATTACAGGCATATGGATGGATTTGGAGAATATCTTCCTGATTAAGGTATCAGACATCCAGAAAGACAGGCATGGGCTGTATTCACTCACAAATGGATTTTAAACAAAAAGCAAAGAATACACAAGCTACAAACCACATCCCCTGAAGAGTTTGGGATTAGAAGGAACTTAAAAGATACATCCAGAGATTCCCTAAGAAGAGAAAACAGAGAAGATCACCCTAGAAAATTGGGCTTATAATGGGTTGCAACTTAGAAGAATTGGGAACAAATCTTGAAAAGAGATGCTTGATTGAGAGGAGCAAAGAAGAGAGATGGATGTCTTGATAGAGGAAACCAATGTGGGGTTGGAAAGAGACTAGGTGCTAGGGAAACCTCCAAGAACTCACAAGATGCCCCTGGTCAGTTCTCCAGACAATAGTAGAGGGGGTGCCTGAGCAGGACTTCCCCTATAGTCAGGTGGGTGACCACCCTGGGTGTCATCGCAGAACCTATGTCCAACAGGGAATAGAGGTGGAGGCAGAGATCCATGGTTTAGTGCTGGGCAGAGCTCATGGTCCAGCTGGGAGCAGTAGAGGGGTGTCTGTGTGAGCAAGGGGGTGGGGATTGTGAAGAGAGTTCCTTCAGTGATGGCTAGCTGGAGCTCTGGGGTCTCACTGAATCAGGAGTTGCTAATGGAGATCCATTGGCAACAGGAGCTGGGCCCTCCTAGTTTGGTGACTGTTGACTGGCATGAGCAGTATGTAGAGCCTTGAGGGGTAGGATCAGACTGTGTTCCTATGCGTGGGCTGGCACCTCGGAGCCCATTCTCTGCAGAACATCTCGCCTAGCCTTGACTTTGGGATGAGTGGATCGGACTTGCCTGGAGTGAATGTGCCACATTGAGCTGACCCATCTTGGGACTTCTTGCCCTTTTGAGGGAGAGGATGGGGAGGAGCAAGAATGAAGACTGACTGGGAGGGATAGGGTGGAGGGAAGGGAGGGGCAGGGGGATACATAGATAAAAATGGCATTTTTTTAAATAAATAAAAATAAAAATTTAAATGTCTAGTTAAGCTTTTGATTTTCAGTACTAGTATTAATTATTTTACTACTATTTCATATTAAATTGTTGCTCCTTTTTATGATTTTAAAAAAATATTCCCAGATAATATTGAACACAATGCTTCTTTCAATTCATTATTCACATAATATATTAACAATCCCTTAGAATGTTTTTTTAATTGAGCATGGTTGTACATGCTTCTAATCCCAACATTTGGAAGGCAGAGACAGGCAAATCTCTTATTTCTGGTCTAGTTCTAGTTTATCCAGGGCTACACAGTAAGACCCCATCTCAAAAAACAAAACAAAACAACAACAACAACAAAACAACAAACACTTTTTTTCTAGTTTGATGATTGGCTTTTGAGTTACATGTGCTTGACTGACATTAAGTTGTACATTTGTATTATTACCGAATATATTTCTTTTTATGCTTAGAAAGCATTTATCTGCCCCAATATTATAAATTCATTTCACCTATTTTTATAGTTTATGCATTTTGTTTTTAACATTTTTATTTATTTAGAAGCTATTGGCATATAAAATATGACTTTATAGTGTGTCATATCTTCTTTTCTGTGGGTTCTCAACACAGTAAAATCTCTATTCAGTCTTGTCTTGAATGTGTAAAACTTAGGTTCTCGTTGGCCTTGCTAAAATATTGTTATTAGAAGGTCACTGTTATCTCACATCTGTGATGCCATTGCAGAGCTCCTGAAGGCCATTGTATTACTCAGGGTTCTCAAGAGTATCAAAACTTACAGAATGAATCTATATATAGAAAGGGGACTTATTAGAACCATTTACAGGCTTACTTCAGCGAATCCAACAATGCCTGGCTATGAACATTTAGTCTAATTATCTAGCAGTTGCTCAGTCTTTAAGGCTGGATGTCTCAGCTGGTCTTCTGTATACCCTGGCAGCCCAAAGAAGTTAGCTCTAATGCCAATGCTGGAATTAATTTGCTAGCAAGGTTATTCACATGCATGGGGTGTGTGGGAGGGATCTGGAGAGTCCAGCTTCACCTAGATCTGAAAGGTCTTCAGCTCAGCATCTGTGTTGCTCATTAAGCTGTCTCACCTGCCTTTTTTTTTTTTCAGTGTTTTTTACAGCTTTGGGCATGATTGGGGTGGTATGGCCATAGATTTTTATAGCTTTCAGTCACAGCTCTTGCATCTTTTTTTTATTAAAACTTTCCCAAGTCATTTCTTAAGAAAAAATATTTTATCTGTGTATATGTCCATGTGAGTGAATGCCATGTATGTGAGGGTGCCCATGGAGAGCATACGGCATCAGATTCTTTGGAATTGCAGTTACAGGCAGTTGAGAGCTGTCTGACACAGTGTTGAGAACTGGACGCAGGCACTCAGAAAGAGCAGTTTAGAGCACTTTTCTTCCCTGCAATTGTTAAAGGTCTGCCACCTTCCTTCCTTCCTTCCTTCCTTCCTTCCTTCCTTCCTTCCTTCCTTCCTTCCTCCCTCCCTCCCTCCCTCCCTCCCTTCTTTCTCCCTCCCTCTTACCCTCTCTCCCTCCTTCCCTCTCACCAAAATCCTGGCCTCCAGGGATTGTCTTGGCCCCTGTCTTTTGAGTGGCTGAAACTGCATATGTGCCTCACTGCAACTACACCTAGGTTATAGTTGTCCCCAGTTTTAGAGGGAAAATTAATTTTTAACCATGAAATCAGCTGATTGCTGTTAACATTGTCTCTAGATATTACTAGGTTGCAGTTCATTCTTATTGCTACTTTACTAAGTATTTTAAATTATGAATTAATACTGAGTTTTATCAAATAACTACTGCTTTCTCTCAACATCGATGTAGTATATTTTTGTCTGCCTTTCTCAGTCCATTTGTGCTGCTCTAGAACAGTACCATAGATCAGGTAATTTACTTCCTCACAGTTCTAGAAGTTAGAGAGAGTCCCAGTTCAAGCACTACATAGGACTTGAATACCATGGTTTCTTTCAGACAGAATAGGGGAGGAGATGACTGCTCCAGTCCTTTTAGAGATTCACTGATGGCACTCATGAAAGTAATCACCTCAGTACTATCACAATTGTTTCAATGTAGGCATTTAGGACACATGTTCAGATTCTAGCACCACACACTTTAAAAAGTCTGTCTATATCTATTAATGGGTTTCCTATATGCAACACAGTTTCTAACAGTGTGGCATTCAGATCCACTGAGGGTGAAAAACAGACTTAGACTCAATTCAAATTTCAATTAATTTATTTTTCCTGCTAGTGAAAGGACACCAGCCTTAAAGCTAAACAGCATGACCTATGGATGCAGGATTAAGGCTGGGTTCAGAAAGGCCTGTGTTACACTATCCACAGAATCAACAAGTGAGCGGGAAAACTGTTTTACTTCCCTCAGGTGTTTCTTACTTTCCTGCTATATAGTAATAAAAACATCATTTCATCCCTTTCCCATGATACGCAAGTCTTACAGAAGCAAAGGCAGCTGTTAATGTTTCACAGCCCATTGTTCTATTCTTACCTCACCTGCAGACCTCTAGGATCCCCCAACCATTCCAGAGCAAAAGATCCACAACCCTTAAGAGATACCTGGCTCTATGTTCAAGTCCTTTTACATGCCCTCCACTGTCCCTCCTCCCTCCCTTCTCCCACTCCTGGGCACTCTTAATAACTGGTGCAGAGTAATTCATTTCTAGGCAGTCAAAAACACAATACCTCCAAGTTAGGATTGTCTGTCATGTGCCCACAACTACTCTTTTGATCGATGCCTAAGGATTAATATAGATATCTGTTTCCCTTGCTCTTTGCTCCTATTTTGTCTTCCATGTGTCTTTTTGCCCTATAGTTTCTTTGTAGGATTTTGTGTAACTGTATTTTCACTTCTTTATTAGCTTTTCAGTTACACTTGTCTTTACATTTTCGATGGTGGCTCTAGAATTTCATTGAACATTAGTTCTAGTGCTCTACTAATTGATCTTCCCTTTATTAGAGTTAACATAGAATATCCCTTCTTTCTTCATAAGGGATTGTTGGGAGTTTTATAAATGATACAGCTATTCTTTTACACTGTTGTAGCAAGAGGTTCCTGGCCAATCCGGCTGGTGGTCCAGACCCTCAAACCTGCAGTCCCAGACCACTTAGCCTCACAGTCTGGACCTGCTGCTTAGACCCCCCCCCAACAATGACTCCGACATTTATATTAATTACATGCTGTTTGGTCTATGCCTCAGGCATATTTCTAGCTAATTCTTCATCTTACTTCAACCATTTCCATTAATCTGTCTTGCCACGTGGCCAGTGGCTTACCTGTGTTACTTTTACATGCTAATTCTTGGGTGGCTGGATGGTGTCTCTCATGACTCCACCCTCCTCCCCCTATCTGTGCTCCAATTTCCTGCCTATTTCTAAGATGCCTGCCATAGGCCAAGACAGTTTCTTTATTATCCAATGTACAGCATACAGAAAGACATCCCACATCACAGTGTGCTACCCAGATTACTTATTTTTAGACAACCTTTAGGTTCTTCTCTTGGGTCATCAATTAAAATTAGATTTTAGCAATCAGCTTACACAAATAGGACTGATTAACACTTAAGAGGTTGGTTTTCCAAGAGAAAGACCAAGATTCAGCCAACAAGCCCTAGGTCTATAGAGCTCTTTTCCTGGCTAGCACATACTGTTTTAGGAGAAAGAAATTAAGCTAGAGGGTAATGTTTATACACTAATATTTGCACTTCAGACTTATGGAAATTTTTCTGGAAAAATGGCAACCGTGTTGCTTAAATTCCCACCGGATCACAATCATCTGGAAGATATGGAAAGAGCAAGTGCCCTCAGCTGTGCTCACAATGCCTGAGACCTCATTTACTTTCTTGTTTCTGCCAAGACTGTTGCCTGCCAAAAGGATCTAATTAGTAGATCATGCCCATCTTTGAGCAGAAGTGATATGCACATTCTAAAAAATATCCATGCTCTCTTTACAGGAACATATTGGAAAGATAGAATACCTGTAGCATTAATTTCTAACATTTCATTTACTCTTCAAAGCATTTTCCCAGAGATATGAAATGTAAAGCAGATCACATTTCAGGGAATGTTTGATTTTTGTATGTATGTGTGTGTGTGGTGTTGCTCCTCACCTTCTGCCTTGTTTGAAACAGGGTCCCTTTGTTACATACATATTGCTCAGTGTGGTTGCCCCATGAGCTTCATATCTGTCTCCAGTCTCTCTACAGAAGCTCATAATACTGCCCCTAATTTTACATGAGCTTTTGGAATTGTAACTCACAACTTTACACTTTTTGGCAGGTATTGGCTCTTGATGATAAGGCATTGCCATTGGATGTATGGCCTTGGGGAAGTAAGTCACCTATCATCTATGAATTCACAGTCACTTGGCCTCTCCAACCTCACCCTCCCCACCCCCACAATAAAATGTAAATGCCTTTCCTTTCCACAGGCCTTGAACAGTTGGGCAGATAAGAGATAACTTAGAGCAATTTGCATCATAGAGGTGTGGCACTTTATCGTGGTAAAGACTGGGGTCACCTTTAACATTTTTTATTGGGGGGGGGCGGAAGCAGAGGATAACCTGCAGCAATCGGTTCTTGCTTACAGCCATGTGGATCTTAGGGACTGAACTAAGGCTACCCTTGGTTGCAGGCACACTGGCCTTGAGGGTACGTTTGACGTGGCAACAAGATAAAGTTTAAAGTTTCAGCTTGTGCCTGGGAGAAGCAGAGTTACATAACTTTTTAAACTAACAAGTTGGTGCTGGGCAGCATTCACAACTGTGCAGGGGCCACACGCTAGACTAGCCTGGCTTCCCACAGCGGTCTTGGAAGAGCAGAGCTGGCTTGGAGCTGTACTCCTGCCTTGCCCAAGTTTTGGCCCGAAGCAAGGCTAACTAGAAATCCAAGTACAGGTTGCGGCCACGCCCCCAAAGAACTGGCCAATCATCGCCCGCCAGCCTCTCCTTCCGGCACAGCTGCTGGAACCACCCAGCTGTAAAGTGTCTTCCGCTCAGGTACCTGCGGCCCCGGTAGGCAGCCGGCCACAGGGTCTCTTTGAAGTCGGGGCGGGAAGACAGGCAGGACCGGACAATGCCTCCTGGGAGGCAGGAATAAAACAGCATCTGCCACTATCTGGGGGACGGGGGTGGAAGGGAGGGTGTCTTTTTCTCTTTGTTTCTCTCTCTCTCTCTTTTTTGTCTTTTCTTTGTCTTAGTTTTACAACTTAGACTTTGCAGAGGACGAAGAGCAAAGGTGTTTGTGGAGTCGTCACTAGTGAAGCGGGAGAACGCAGCACTGCTCGCAATGGTGGAGACCAGGAACCCTGGACTAGAATATAGGAGAAGACCACGTTCTCTCTGCCACCCTTAGCTCAAGGGAATGCAAGTGTCCCAGTCGGCTGTGAAACCAAGAGTCTGGATGACTGTGGGCTACTTGAGGGGAGACTCATGTGAAACCGTTGTACCTACAAAAGTGGTTAGAAAAGATTAACATAAAGAGCTCTACCTGTTACAGTCTTAAGAGAGGAACCTAAGAAGGGCATAGATTTGGGCTCCCACCTCAGTGCTAGCTGAGACTGTTAGAAGGACCCTTTTGTTCTCCCTTCCCCCAGCTGGCTGATGCTTTAACCTAAATACATCTGTGGAGTCCATCACCGTTCTTCACAGCTCTGAGTGCCTTTTGGCTCCTCCCAATCCACCAGTGAGATGTTACTCTAGAATATTGAGGGTTGCATCCATGCAGAGTGAATTTATGGAAGCATGCCTGGGATCGAGAAGCATCAGTGTTAGGGACATGGTTACCTAACAAGGAAGAAGAAGAAAAAAAAAACAAAAAACAAAAAAACAATGGCCAGGGAGTCATTCACAGGGATTTGTGTAATGTTTTATTGATTAAGAACATGAAATGTTTTATTAAAAACGGGCTTCTCAAAAGTTATATGATGAATATATTAAATGCAAAAGAATGTTCTCTATTCTAACGCTTTTAAATTCCCTGTGTCAATATATCAATATATATATATTATGGTAAATGACAAAATCCTTGTCACAGTCCTTTGTGGACTGTGGTGATGTGTCTTTAATAAAAAGAAAATAGTCTGGAATATCAGAGGACAAAGCCATCTCTCCAGCCATTTTTGTTTCGAGATGAATATTTCTAATTTTTACAATATGAAAATTAGACTTACAAATTAATATTCATAATTTTAGCCACTTGTAAAATTCTAACACCTCGTTGAATATGACTTTGTCTCTATGTGGTTTAGCAGCTGAGAATAAATTATATAATCTCTTCAAGCCTAGATTTTTCTCATCTGTAAAATAAGGCCTATAGTATTACTTTGTGCTTGTAGATGCATGAAAAGAACTTTGTACAGAGAAAGTTCCCAGCAGTTGACTTAAATTATCACTTATTGACGAGGAAATTGAAGCAGAAAGGACTGACATAAATCTGACTTGAATGTATGAAATATTAAGAAAAATGGTTTGTATAGGAACAGTTAAGTAGAATACACTTTTGGGCTTCGGTTGGGTATGAACTCGGATATCAAATTTTCTGTTATCTGTATTGGAAGCTCATAAACACTTAACACGTCTCTATAGGAGATGAGGTGAATATAATATGTTCGTTTTCAAGGGCTTTCCTAGTAGAATGTGCCACTTTGCAGTTCTTGATAGTGACTTTGTTGGTCATGGAATAACAATAGACTTAGCACTCCAGCTACTTTCCAGCACACAGCAGAAATGAACCTTCTCAGTGTCTGTGAAATGAAAGATTTCTGATATGATTTGCTTTGTTAGAAACATGGAACACTCGTGTTTACATGTATTTACTAGTTGCTTGTTTGTGCAAGAACTCACCAAGTCTTCAGTGAGCTCCACAGCTGTGAGCCCATAGTCCAGTATTGCTGGACTTCTTAGCAATATTTTACTTTCCTTTGCTCACTGTGAGCTGTCTAGTTCTTTCTCCTCTGGGCTCTATTTCTCAACTCTCAGCAGTTAGAGAGGTTCCACTGCATTACTCAGTATATCGAAGACAAAAATACCCTTGTTTCCTTCTCTGTCTCCAAGGTGACCCTCTAATTCTGCCCTTTGTTTTCTGCCATGTCCTGCTCCAAAACTAATATAGTCCCCTGTACTTTATTCCTCCCCTTCTAAACTCCTCAGGCTCTTTTTCTATGCCCTCACCCCCCCACCAGCCTTCCCACCTTCAAGTTTCTCACTAGTTTTATTTTTTCAGAATTCTTTTTAATTTAGACTTATCTATGTATATGAGTGCTTTTGCCTGTATCTATGTATATGCACCTTGGGCATGCTTTGTGCCCATGGAAATCAGAGGAGGGCATTGGATTCTCTGGAAATGGAGTTATACATAGATGTGAGCCACCATGTGGGTGCTGGGAATTGAATCTAGGTCCTCTGAAAGAGCAACTAGTACTCTTTATCTCTGAGCCATCCCTCCAGCTTCTTCAACTCTCTTTTCTTATGGTTATCCACTTTTTCAAGAGTTTGAACTTGACCAAGTTCATATTTAATTCCCTTTGGTTTCTGCCCCGGTCATTCTGTGTTTTGCCTGATCCCTTGTTTTATACCTAATTATTTCCTCCATAATTTGAAACCCACTGTTTCCCTGCTATTGGGATCGTGTCTGTTATCAGTTTCCAATCTCCTATATCTTCAGCCACTTCTCAGCCTATCCACTGTTTCATCTCCTGTCCTTGACTCTTTTCTTTCTGTGCTGGCCCCTTCTTTCCTTTCCAAGGCTTTCCCATCTCACTCCATAGTCCTACTATGTATGACACCACTCCATGTTTACAACTCCTAAGCCTATCTTTATGCCGAAGTCTTCCTGATTCCATTTCTGGATTTGTCTTCTCTCCTCAGGTCTAGTTGTTGTATAAACATTTTCTGTTCAAATTAATTTTCTGTTTCCCTTCATGCTTTAACACCATCTAAAACATAAACATCACCTTCTCCCAATCCCAACTCCTTCTAATTCTCTATGATCTTGTTTTTAGTTACAAAAACCCAAAAGCTCCAAGTTATATTTGGCTCATCTTGTCCTTTTTACCCTCCTCTAAGACTTTAATGGAGGATTTCTTTTACTTATTACTTGAAAAACAAAAACAATGCAATCCTGTAATCCAAGGAGACTTTAATTCTTGTAATTTCCCTTTTAGCATCATTGCTTTAATTTCCACTTGAATCCAATGGTTGTCCTAAACCAGGATAGGTGCTGTCTTGGTTATTGTTCTATTGCTATGAAGAGACATCATGATCAAGGTGGCTTATAAAGAAAGTATTTAATTGGGGGCTTGCTTACAGTTTTAGAGGATTAGTCTATGACCATTATGGCAAGAAGCATGGAGTCAGGCAGGCATGTCACTGTAGCAGTAGCTGAGCACTCACATATAACCCCAAAGTTGCAAGCAGAGAGGAGAGGCTTGGCATGGGCTTTTTAAACCTTAAGACACACCCAGTGACACACCTCTTCCAATAATAACATACCTAATCCTAAACAATTTACTAACTGGTAACCAGTCAAATATACGAGCCTATATGGGCCATTCTTGTTCAAACTACCATAGGCACAAACTTTTGAATACATGAAACTTTTCCATTAATTACCTTCTTTATTAACTTTACCACTACTGTTACAGTCTTACTCTGTTTTATGCTGCTGTAATAAGATCCCCAAGACTGTATAATTTATGGAGAAAATAGATTCACAAAGTTTACAGGTCTGGAAGTCAAAGAACGCGGTGTTCAGCTCTGCTTAACTTCTGGTGAGAACCTGGTGCCGGTAATCATGATAGAGATGAAGAGGAAGCCAATAGATATGCAAGGAGCATATATATGAGAGAAGCCAAGGGAGATAGCTAGTTTTCTGACAACCCATTTTCATGAAACCAATCAAGGCTTGTTTTGTTTCGGTTTTGAGAGAGTTTTGTGTAGTCCTTTGCCATAGATCTGAGGATTACCTGAAACTCCTGATCCTTCTGCCTCTATCATTTAACTATGAGAACAAGCAGTTTTCCATTGGCACCACCCTAGTGTGTCAAACATTAACCTCCCTTAAGCAGCTTATCAGGAGATAGGTTCCAAGCAGCCATTCTTTGAAGAAATGTTGAGTTTTTAGTTGAGATAAATAGAAGGATTTATTATGTCTAGGTATTTTATTGCAGTTTTATTATATGTATTTTTGTAAAAGAAAATTCCAATCAGATTTTTATGAATTTTTACAAATAAGGTTTGCTTTGTAAATTAAAATTAATTTTGAAGTACTTGATCTTAAGTCTCATTATTTATACATGAAATAGCACTGCTTTTGTTTCATGAAGTCACCCTCATCCAAATAATTTATGAGAAAAATTGATCTTGAGCCTGACATAATGTAGTTCTCAGAGTACCCTGTGAGGGAATTCTTACCACTCAGAGGATTTATAGCATCTCATGTCCTTGTCCATCTTCTTCAAGTGTAATGAGGTTGATGGCAGAGGGATTGGCCTTGTCGAAAGAATGATAATCTTCTAACTTCCAGTAAGATGATAGTTAGGTTGAAACCAGAGCCTAAAAGGCAAGACTTGGATTTGAACTTACCACAAACTCAACTTACTGGTCTTGAGAGATGTACTTAACCTTTCTATAAGCCAATAATTTTCTTATTTGTTAAACAGGGTAATATGAGCTGCTTTATGGGATTGTAGTAAAAATTAAATGGAACCAAAACTCATTGAGTAACTATTGAAATAGGAGCTTCATTGGTGGTTATTTATTAACACTTCAGATGTCTGGTGGGCAATAGTAAATAAAGGACTATTGAACAAACTCAGTGTTGACTGTGCGTATGATTCAAAAATGACTGCTGGCTCAGCAGTTAAAGGTATCTGCTGTCCAGCTTGGGAACCTGAGTTTAGTCTCAAGAATCCACATTGCTGAAGGAAAGAACTGACCCCCCCCCCAACACAAGCTGTCCTTTCCTTTCTGTTCCCAGCACCAAAATGGCAGCTCACAACCAGCTGTAACTCCAGTTCCAGTGTACCAGACACATAATGTACATGGTGTGCATATGACAAAACCCTCATACACTTAAAATAAAAATAAAGTGCTCAGTGGATCTAATTTAAAGATCAATGAACACATATCATAACCCTGGTTACCTGTAGACATCACAGTAGTTCTGTGAACAGTTTACATATCCTACCTCATATATAGCTCACTCAAATTCAAAGTCAGATGTCTAATCCCAATGTCTGCACTTCAGATATTTTTTGAGGACCCTGGACTAGATTTTAGCAAGAAAAAAATGCCAGAGGAGTCTTCCTAGGCAGTAGGTTGCATTAAATGATGGCATCTCCTCTCTGGAGCCCCAGCTCCACAAAGAAGTGAGGGATCTGTCCTTGCAAATGATGAGATGTGCCTGAGGCAGTGGAGTGGATGTCAAAACTGGCTGAGTTCAAGCTATTGTGGATTGAGGAGCCCCATGAAGCTATTTCCAAGGTACTAAAGCTGTTGTTTCTGCCCTTTCAGTCATTTACTATTTTGTGTAGTGTTCTCAAGGGATAATGAACAGATCCTAAATTTCTCATGCCACAGTCCCTTGTGCAAATAAAAGACCATATTTGCACCAGAAATAAGACAATTTCTCTTGCAAGTGAGTAGCTATGTCTGCACTAATCACAGGTCTTCTGGGCTATAAAGGAAGTGTTCCCCTTCTATCTTAGGTAAAAATGGCTTCAGGACCATTTAGTTTATCAAGGTTTATTCTCACTTAGAGTGTTGGCTTTTAAAGCTGGTGCAGGCTGTGTGGAAAATATATCTTCATCATGCTTATAGTGGTTCTATCAAACTACTAGTGTGTCTTCAAAATAATTTCCCACAACAACCAGGACCAGGGAAATGTTTAAATGCTGTCAAATTGGGAGTCAAATTGCCTCACCCCCAACAACTTAGCCTATTTAAAGAAAAAAAATATTCAAAAGGAAATGTGTTTTATCATTAACAGTAGTGATTCAATAATCGTCTAATAATGTGTAACTCCTGTTCCAGTGTTCTGGGAACAGATGGGTCTCTCTAATCTGCCTTAACATTTGGTAGACTAGGTAGGTTGAATATATTTTCTGCTTATGATCTTTCACTTACAATGCATTAATGAGGATCCTATCCAGCTAAGGAGCACCTGTATTTATTTTATTTGCCCAGAGTGAAACAAAAAGTATAGATTTCCTCCAGAGGACTCAAAAGACCAAGCCTCCAAACAAGAGATTGTCAGATTGACGGTTTTCTAAGAGCCCTCAAAACAAATTTGCAGTAATTGGAGGCGATTAGCATTGCCTCAAGGGTTCAACTAGATTCTGATAAGTCAGAACATCTTAGAAACTAGTCAAAGGTGGATAGCTACAGCCTACCTAGGTAAAGCTCAAGTCCTTACCACTGATCTTTAGAACCAGAGTACCAGATGGCTCATTTGTAAACTGAACTTCCATCCTCAGACCCAAGCATGCTCTGTAAGAAATTGTATTCATCAAAGACTGTTGGATGAGTGGAAAATTGGGGCAGGACTGTTTATGGAATTTGAATATTCAGTGACATCAGTCCCATCATCGCCCTCTCAAAGCTTTGGCACCAAGGCCTTAGGCCTGTCCCTCCTCTGGGCACAGATTTGGCCAGCCTCTGCCTATACTATCTCTCTTGCCTGCACATTATACTATTAGGTTCATATATTATTTTGACTCCTAGCAACTCCTGCCCTTTAAGTAACATTTTCTCTCTAGGATGAGTTTTTGTCTTGGTTACTTTTCTATTTGAGGGCAACTTATAGAAGGGTTTATTGGGATTATGGTTCCAGAGGGATAAAGAATCCATCATGGCATGGAAGCATGGCGGCAAGCAGTTGACATGACAGCTACAGCAGAGGTGAGAGCTCATATCTCAAACCATGAAAGTTATGTGACTTTGAAACCTCAAAATGTACCCCCAGAGACATACTTCCTCCACACCTTCTAAGCTTACCCAAACAATGCTACCAACGGAGGATCAAGTCTTCAAAAATATAAACTTATGGATGCCATGGCATATCTGTATTTTCTCATTTTCTGTTTTTTTTTTTTTTTTCTTTAAAGTGTACCAGCGAGCTAAAGAGATGCCTCAATTGGAGATTTGCTACCAAATTTGAAAGCCTGAGTTCATCATTCGCCAGGAATCTCCCACGATGATGGAAGGGGAGAACAGACTCCCACAAGTTGTACATTGACCTAGTCTACACAAACTCTGTGACACAATGCACATACATGCACACAATTAATTAACTGAATTAAACTTTAAAATAATTTTAGAGAAGAGATGGCTTAAAATAAAAATATAACTGATGGGGAGGAATCTTTTCTTTATTTCTATTTTTCTTTGTTTCTTTTTCTTTCTTTTCCCCTTTTTGAGACAGCTTTCTTTGTTTAACAGCTCTGGTTGTCCTGGAACTCATTCTGTAGACTAGGCTGGCCTCAAACTCAGAGACCTGCGAGCCTCTACCTCTTGAATGCTGGGATTAAAGGCATGCGTCACTATACCTGGCCCTGAAAGGAATCTTGTTTTAAGTTCTGGAAGGGACCTTAATGCTCCAAGCTCCTATTAGGATATGAGGTTGGAGACTCAGGGCCATCTTCTATTTCACTCAGTAAATTAGCAATGTAGTCTACTTAGACCAGATACTTTCCAGAGGCCTTTGTTTGGGAATGCCACCTTTATTTAAAGGACAAATAAACACTCATCCAAGAAAACGTATTAAGATACATAAAATGAAAGTGGCAGAGTGTTGGGTCTGAATCCTGACTGACTACTGTGGTAGAAAGAAGCTCATTAAAGGGATAATGTGAGTAGGCTAGAACAGTCAGAGATGGGGGGTGGCCTTACAAAGGGTAGATCAGAGTTAATGCTAAGGAGTGTCATACTGCAAACCAGTTGAAAGATCTTTGGAGTGACCACGGTCTTCTTTATGTACATGCACTTGGAGGCCAGAAGCCAACCTTGAATATCATTCCCCAAGAGCCATCTATGTAATTTGTTTTGAAGCAGGATCTCTCACTTGGACCCAGAGCTTGCCAATTAGGTTGGGTGATTGGCCAGTGAGCTCCAGTGATCCACCTGTTGCAGCTTCCCCAGTGCTGGGATTACGAGCTCATAGGTTTCCCAGGAATTCCTAAATATATAATAAATACAATCATTGGTATTGGTATTGTATAAGCAACTCAGAGGCTTTTTCCTAAGTAAGACTGTTTCTCCTGCTCTTCAGCATTTTTCAGTAGCCCATAGTAACCTGTCTAGTGTTGAGGCCCCAAAAGCTTTCCCTCTTCTATGTCCATTAGTGTTTTTTTCTGCCATTTCTAGGAGACACGATCTCACAGAAAATTTTCTGTTTCTCTGGCTCTTATAATCTTTCTGCCTCCTCAGTTATCCCTAAGGAATTGTGTTGTAGATCTGTCAGTTGGGTCTAGGTACCATATGTTCATTTGTTCTCTGCATTTTGATTGGTCGTGGTTTTCTGTAATTGATCTCTATCTGTTGCAAAGAGAAGTTTCTTTGATGAGAAGCAAGAACTGAAATTATTTGTGAGAAACCAGAATGTAGTAAAGAATTGTGCTGGTTTAGTACAGTAGCAGTTGTAGGTTCTCCTTCAAGATCTATGATTTCACTAATATTAGGCATGGTTTTCTTTTTGTTGGGTGAGCCTTATGTTCAATTAGAGAGATGTTCATTACCAACAGGGTATGTGCACTACTACTGTACTTTTGGGTTATAATGCCATGCTGGCTGTTGTGGTTCATAGACATCATAGTTGGGTAGGACTATTGGTTGCTTTCCTGCCTTGGAAGCTTGCATGCTACTTTCTGTTATTTTTTAAAGATAGTTCTCTGGGAACACATTTTCATGTCAGACCTATCTCAGGTCCTTCAGATCCTGTGTCTGATGTGCTTGGTGTCTTCTGCAAGAGGACCTTTCCTCAAACTTTTGGAGACAACCAAAAAGCAATAGCAATAGTCTATGTTTTGGGAGTCTTTTTGACAACCCTGTTCAATAAGGCTTTATCATGGTTGGTGTTTGGGTTGTTTTTTAGAAAGTCTATGGCTCTAGGCTGGAGCATTGTCAACCCAAATGGGAACTTTTCATTTGAACAATGTATGTATGTCTACGGAGACTTATATGTATTATATTTTATTTTAGTTATATAGATACTAATATGATTCCTTAAGACTTTTTCAAATATCCTTATTGTTCATTCTCCTGTGTTTAGCTCCTTCCTGCCTAGTAAAGCCTCCTATCCCCATTTTCTCCTTCAAATAATTTGTACATTATTATTCCCTTCTCTATTATTCTTCTCCCCAACCCCATAGGTCACTTTTACTTTCCTATTTTCTTCAGTCACTCCAGGTTATATACTTATATCTGAAAATTTCAAGCTATGAACCACAGATAGTGTGTGGCATTTGTATTTCTGGGTCTGAGTTACCTTACTCAACAGGTTCCTTTCTAATTCCGTCTATTTACCTGAAATTTCAGGATTTTATTTTTCTTTACAGCTATATCCCATAGTATATATGTACCACATTTTTATTATCCATTCATCAGTTGAAGGATATTTAGGTTGTTTCCATCTCCTAGCTAATATGAATAGAGCAGCAATGAACATGGATGAGCAAGTGTATGTAGAGTAGTGTAGTCTGAAGTTTCTGTGTCCTGCTCGGCAGACCCACAGCCAAGTTATAAAATAATTAACTCAGAGGCTTAATATTACAGTAAATTCTGTGCCAGTAGTTTAGGCTTATCACTATCTAGCTCTTACACTTAAATTAACCCATTATTCTTATGTTGAGCCATGTGGCTGTGCCTTTGCTCACTTTAGCGTTCTCACCCTGCTTCCTCTGCATGTGGCTGCTCTGCTCTTCCTCTTCCCAGAATTCTCCTCTTCTAGTTGTTCCACCTCAACTTCCTGCCTCTCCTGGCTAATCAGTGCTTTATTAAACCAATACAAATAACAAATCTTTACAGTACAGTAGTAGGATCTTGCTGAGAAGCACTATAGTTGGGTATATGGTAGATTTATTTTTAGCTTTTTGCCAGTTATCCACACTGATTTCTAGAGTGATGGACCCGTTTGCAATTCCAACAATGAATGAGGTTTCCTGTAGCAATAAGGTTTCTTGGTCCCAGGCAGCTAGAGGCCCAGACCCACAGACCTTTAGCCCCAGACTCCTTAGCCGCCTGCCCCTGCTCAGGCCCCCAGAAATGATTCAGATGCTTATATTAAGTTCATGCTGTTTGGCCTATGGCTCAGGCACATTGTTAGCTTGCTCTTACATCTTAACTCAACCCATTCCCATTAATCTGTCTGCCACGTGGCCTCTGGCTCACCTGCACTCCTTACATGCTTCTTCTTGGGTGGCTCAGTCTGTCTGGTGGTTAAGATTCGGGGCTCTCACTGCCATGGCCTGAGTTCAATTCCTGGTCAGGGCAAAATAGATAGATAGATAGATAGATAGATAGATAGATAGATAGATAGATAGATAGATAAAAAGAGCGGGACCACAAGATCCCAGCAGCCCCTTATCAATGGGGCTGGCCACTCCCTCTTCAGGAGCCCGGGACCCTGGATAAGCGTCTTCAGACCTTATCAGCTGACACCTGAATCCCACCACAGTTCCCCCATAGCCTCTCCAGCCCTTGTTGTCAGTTGTTTGTTGAGCTTTGCTATTCTGCCTGGGGAAATATGAATTCTCAACATTTTTTTTAAAATTTACATGTCCCTAATTACTAGGAACAATGAACATATTTTGAAATTTTTTTTATATATTCAGGATATTGATCCTTTGTCAGATGTGTAGCTGACAAAGAGTTGCTCCCATTATGTGGATTTCCACTTTATTAGATTGTTTCTTTAGCAGAAACATTTAGTTTTATGAAGTCCCATTTGTCAATTGTTGGTCTCAATTCTCAGGCAAATGGGGTTCTATTCAGGAAATATTTTCTGCACCTATATCCTGAAGGGTACTGCTTATATTTTCTTCTAGCAGTTTCAGTGTTTTAGGTTTCACATTTAGGCCTTTGATCCATTTGGAGACACTTTTTATGCAAGGTAACTTCATTCTTCTGTATATGGACATCCTTTCCCAGGATCATTTGCTGTCCTTCCTCCATTGTATGTTTTGACATCTTTGTCGAATACAGGTATTTATAGTTATAAGTTCTTATGTTCTGCCTTTCAGTTTGCTCCATTGGTCTATTTTTGCACCAGAACAATATTCTTTCTATTATTATGGCTCCGTAGTGTAAACCCTCCCGCATTGCTCTTTTTACTCAGGACTGTTATGGCTATCTAGGATATTTTGTGATTACATATGAGTTTTATGATTTTTTTCTATTTTTGTGAAAAATAACGTGGAGGCTTGACTGGGATTGAAACTCGTAGTTTAGAGACAGGGTCTCACTTTGTAGCCATACTGATCTCAAAGTTTTGATTTCCTACTTTAGTCTCCATAGTGATGAGATTACAGATGTTTACCACTATGCAGAGGACAATTTGTGAGATTTGATTCTCTCTCTCTCCATCTGAAGAATCACAGGGATTGAACTCGGGTTGTCACCTCTGCTTTGATTCATGTACTAAGCTTTTGAGGGGGGGCACCCAGATCATGACATGGAGACATTAGTTATGAATTCTCAGCCTAGCTTAGGCTCATTTCTGTCTAGGTCTTTTAACTTAACATGTTTCTCTTCACCTACTTTTTGCCTCAGGGTTTACTTTTCTTTCTTCTGTATATCTTACTTTCACTGCATCTCATGTCTGTCTGGCACTGGCTGCCTGGCTTCTTGCCCAAAATATGTCCCTCTCTTTCTCCGTTATTCTCTCCTCCACCTTCTCTGCTGAGTGTAGATTTCTCCTACATATTCTCTCTGCCTGCCAGCCATGCCTATTCTTTCTCTAACCAGCTATTGGCCATTCAGCTCTTTATTAAACCAATCAGGTGCCTTAGGCAGACAAGGTGAAACAAATGCAACACATCTTTACACAATTAAACAAATCAGCATAAACAAAAGTAATACATCTTTACACAGTTAAAGTAATATTCTGCAGCATAAATAAATGTAACACATCTTTTTCCAGTTAAAATAATATTCCATAACAGACTCACAAATATGTTTCTTGAGCATTGGAGGCTGTGCTCTCAGGAGGCCCTAAGAAAGGAGTAAATGAACTGAGAAAGCGCAGCTATCTAAATGGCAGGTCCAGACAGAGTCCAGGAGAGATACCAAGAGAATGCTGCCTGCTAGGAAGTATCAGAAGACAGTGCTTGGAGCCAGATGATAACATCTATTGCTTAGAGGATAACAGCTGATCAGAAGAAATCACTGTACATTCTTAAAGGAGAAAATGACACCGTGAAAGACAAGAGAAAGATGAGTTGACTGGAGGCAACATGTAAAGTGGATTGGGATAGGTATGTGGGTGGTAAGAAATGGGCAGAAGTAAGCAATCAGGGATGGGAGATGTGGAGTTTTGTTGTTTTCTAAGAAAGATGAAGGAAAAGGGCAGCTGTGAGAACAGATTCAGGAAATAAAAGAAGGAAACAAAACTTGGCTCCTAAGCAGTGATCTTACAGTGATGACTAAGTTACATAGTTTTTATCTCTTCCTCCCTTCTTCTTTTTTTTTGATAAAGAGCTAAGTACAACTCACTTAGAAATTTCAGGAAGTGGGAATTATGCATGAGATGATACATTAGAAATTATGTTGAAATTGAGACATTCTACAATAAGGAAACCAGTTGTGTATGGTTCTTGGTTGTCTTGCCCAAGTCAAGTTAAACTCAGCTCAAAAGTATCCAGTTAAACTCAGCTCAAAAGTAGCAATGATGAGGACAACTGGATTCTGAATTAAGGGCTATTTCTGCTAAGTTGCTTCATTTAATGATTTCGATATCTTCTCCAACTCTAGAATCACCCTAAAGCTCAAATCACACTCTATACTTTCCATCTTTGTGATCTGAGAAGAGTTCATACCTGTATGCCTGTTTCTTCATCTTCAAAACAGGGTTACTGATAGCTCCTCTTTCTCACAGTGGGTTGTAAACAAGAATCATTTATGTCTGGGAAAGGGAACTGTGGAGTTGGGAAACAGCCTGTAGCCCAAGTAGTAGGTGAGGAAGCTGTTCCAGGCCAGGCAAAATAAGTAAAGAGAATGCAATGCCATATCCAGTTCTTCACTAAATGACAGAAGAGTTCATCACTAAGCAGTGGTCTTAGTAAAGGCAAGCCACTCACAGAGCTTGATGGAGGGTTTGGGAATTAATAGAGGCAAGAGAGTTTAAACTCATCACTTCACATGGTTATTAGGAATAAAATAAGAAAATAAATGGAGCAGTGAAGAAGCAGAGGCCAGACCCCCATGCGTCCATAGGAACATATTACTTAGTGGCCCTGGAGCATGTAGAGACATAGTGCTGCCAAAGGAAGTTTGCAGATCCACATCCAGGAAGGAGCAGTGGCTGTATGTGAGCAGCGCTGACTGTGTGTCATACCTCGGATACACATTCTCCCATGCACATGCATTCCTGTGGACATCCTTCTGCCAGGCTTTAAACTTCACATGGGTCAATAGCAAGGATGATTACTTCAGCTTTGAAAACATTTTTAAACACTCAGCATTGCAGTTCAAACACTGGAAAATAACACCAGGCTGCCTTATTTTGCAAGTATTGGCCCCATTAGGAATTGGCGTTGCCACAGGAGAACAGGTGATATGTCCTTGGTATCACTTCACCGACCACTGACCACAGACAGAGGACATAGTCCTGTTGCATTATAAGTTGGGAAATTTTTATCATCATAAAAATTTGTGGTTCATTAGTGTCCAATGTTTTGTGAATTTTTCCATAATTCATGAGCTCAGGTCACTGTTTTTATTCTCTAGGCAATTACTCAGAATTAACAAGGAACAACGTATTACTGCCAGGGCATACAGTGACTTTAAGAAAGTCAGTTTCCACATAAAGTATGATATTATTCTCGTGCTAAGAAGTAGTGCTAAGAAGCACTGTTGCCTGCCTACACCTGCTGCAGTCAGCCCAAAGGCAGAGCAGAGTTAGGAACAGATTTTTCAGTCTTTTAGCAAAATGAACAATACCACCCCACCACTGTTGTGCCATCTGTTTGTAGCTGTCACTGTATTCTATCCTGGCACCTCACTTCATTTCCCACTTGCCAAGCGATGTAACAGTAATCCCTTTATAAACGGAGAGCTGGCGCGATTTGTACATCCATGGGAGCCCATATTTCCCATATTGATTTGCAGAGTAAAAGAGTCATGGTGACTCAGCTATTCTAGAGTTCTAATGAGTTCATCTTGCTCCTTGCTTTATTTAGCCTTGATGACCATGAGACTAGTCTGATTAGCCCCTGGGAAAGAAAGAGTTAGCAAGAGGCACATGATGTGATAATGAAGCTGTTCAAAGGCTGACTCAAGGACAGCATGGAGTTTTCTCAAGATAATGTTTGAATGCTTGCTTGTACTATGCTTTGAATCCTGGCTTGAAAATGTATATAAGCCTTTCAGAAATAAACTCATGGTCTTCGTGGTTTTGAACCCCAGGGTCCCTCTCAGTTGTTCTTTCCTATCTTCTATTATTTCTTCAGCTGAGTGCCTGTACCTAGCTACCCCGCAACTGGTCAGCTGGTACTGATATACATCTTCAGATTTGTCCCTCTGAACTGTAAGGGTCACCTCAAGACAAGTAAGGAAAAAAAGAAAAGAAAACAGAAATATAGTCCAGGCTTCCTGAACTCTAGTAATGAGTAACAGCTGTTGTGGAATTATGGCACTGCCAAGCTTAGGGATCCTGAAAACGAAGGCCAATTCTTCTGTGGTGTTATGTTGAGAAATGCTTGATTCTATTTCCAGTGCCACAATCGAGTGATATTTAAGCAACTCCTATAAGCAAACGCCCTGCAGTTTCTCCAGATTGACAGCTGCAGACTATGGAGTGTCAATGAAAAACCTCTCAGTATTACTGATGGCCAAAAAGTGGGCTACACCGCCACTATGATCCCACTAAAGGCCATGCTTCCTTTGCTGGCCTTTGCAAGTTATGGATATGCAGTTAGCCTTTTCTCTAAATCTTGCTTATCCCTTATCAGTAAGTCTTGGCTGATTTCCATTCTAAAATTTTATGCCTAAATATCAAAAAAATTATCAAATTGCCTGTAGACACTAACAAATCTCTCCCCCTCTTCTCTCTGCATTACTTTTGCATTAAATTGAAACTCCTTCCTTCTAGCCCCGTTTCCCCCCCCCCCCCCCATGCTGATGGAGTTGGACTTCATGAACTGGTACAGCACTTGATTATATTTGACTACATATCAATCTCTGCCAGCCTTCAAAACAAGTCAGTAACATGCCACGAGCTCCCCTCTCACTGTGATATCTCTTAACCCAGAACAGCTCTTTGAAAATTCTTTCAAGGCCAGAGATACTCAGAACCTTGTGCATTGTTGCAAGCACCTAGAATAGATTTAAAATACCAATTCCAAACTGATACTGTTCACTTTTTTGTTTTAATTTTTTTCCTCTTTTATGTATATAGGTGCTTTGCCTGCATGTATGCCTGTGTACATGTATACAGTGCCCAGCGAGGTCAGATGAGGGAGCCAGATCCTTTGGACCTGTAATTACAGATTGTGTGAAATACCATGTGAGTGCTAGCAATTAAACCTGGGCCCTGTAGAAGAGCAGCCAGTGCTGTTTACAGCCAAACCATCTCTCTATCCCCAACAGCATTTTAAATTGAAAGAGTCTCCTTCCACATAAATGCACAAATATGGATTTGCTTATTATACTTTGTATGCTGCAGCCAAACATCTCACAGAAATTGTGAGAACAAATGTAAGAATCTAATGGAAGCATTCCGGGTCCAGCTCCAAAGTCTTTTTCTCAGGGTCCAAAGAAGGCAATACTACCAGAGCAGAAATCTATTTATCGGAGGGTTTCAGAATGAATCACATTTGATTACTTCGTCTATGTCTCTTTATTTCCCTAAGTTTCTTCTCTCTCAGATGTTCTTTCCTTTTACTGTATAGTTTCTATACACACACAAAACAAAGGCAATTCTATGGTAATCACAAAGTTATAGAGCTTGGACGTTCCTTTCCCTGAAGGTCCCAAACGTGACTATTTGAAAGACTCCTTTCCTGACTATGTGCCCTGCCAAGTGGGAGATAATTGTAGGGAGCTGGTTTCTACTATCTGTCTCAGAGAATGGAGCAGAGATTAAGCCATGGAAACCAAGGTTATTGACTGTGTAAGTGTCCCACTGAGTGGGAAGCTATCCAGCACATGGGAGAAATTGTGCCCAGTAAATGATAAAAGCATTGGTATGCCATGGGAATAGATCCCAAATCATAATAATTGGGAGAAAGCTCATGGCTTCACATAATGGATCTATAGCAGGAATCAGCCAAATCATTCAAAAGGCAATAACACCAAGACACCTTATGTCCCTTGGTTTAAATTCTCCATCAGAGCCCTTGGTTCTGGTGGGTTGGCAATTTTGTAATGGCTGAATTTATCTCTGTATGATCCTCTGGCCTGCAGCAAGAATCCACATGGGAAAGGGAAACACCAAATTCAGGATTGTGAGAAAGAAATGAATGCCAAAGCATATGGAGGCAGGGGCAGGGTGGGGGTGAAGGAGTGAGATATTCAATTAGAATTGAAATGGTTTCTTTATTCAGCTGGTGAGTGATCAGTTCAAAGAGAGGAAACCTGAATTTCCTCACTCTAGAGCTGCTACTCAAACCTAAATTTTTAATACTGTCCAAACTGATTCTAGGTTATTCACTTTCTCATTTCAGTTCTTGTCTTTGTGAGAGTCCTACAGATCCCAAGGGATGAAAGAGTCACCTAAGCACCCTAGTGTAGTATCCTTTATGTGAAACATCACAAAGCAATGCTAGTGCTTCATACAGGCTTTGCAATTCAGAAATGACTATATAAAACTGCCACCAGGTACCAACACCAAGCCCTCAGACTTGTCATTGTCTCTGCATTTTTTGAGATGCATGGATCTTTTTCTGCTCTCTGTTCCTTACAGAGGATACAGAGCCATGAACTTCTCTTGCCAGTTTATTTGTGCATTCCTGGTTGTTAGGTAACATAATTCCTGGGGAGATGTGAACAATCTTCTATCATTCTGTATTGGGAACTGATGACAAACTCCAGTAAAGATACTACAAAGTCCAACTTGGGTGAACGAATGAGTTAAAGTTACTTATAGGAATATGGGTGAGGGATAGGAGCAAAAAGGATTCAAAGACAGCATTATCAAAGTCCACCCAGCATGGGTGACAGCTCACAAAGCTGCTATCTGGAACACACTACAGATTGCAGGCAGCAGCACAAATTGAAGTGTCCCTTAGAGATGACTTAGTTATAAACCTCTTCTAGGCATCCCATCTGGTCTTTGCTTCTTCTAGGCAGTTTGGCTTATCTGTTTCTTCTAGGTGGCTGGGCTTGTCTGAGAACGATTCTCACCAGCCTTTACTGTTTCCTCTGGGAAAGTGAGGCCTAATGAATGTGGTCAGTTTCAGGGACTTCCTGAAGCTATTTTGAGTTGTTTACTTCAACTCCTAGTGAACTTCCCTGCAGTATTTGCCTCCCTGTTGTTAACTTCCCTAAACACTAAGTCTTAACTCCAAAATGGGAGGCCTTAATCTCCTAAAAAATGCCACACAACACTGTTACAGGCTGCTGCACACCCTATTATGTGTCATCATGTTATCAGGTGACTAAGGAAATAGGTTAGATTTCCCACCTGCCTGCAAGACTGGACACTGGCATACAGAATTTGAACAGATTGACCCAATTCAAAAATCCATACATGTCATCTAATCATTTATATAGATGGAATGAATCTTATTTGGCAGTTTAATCTAGTTAACATTTGGCTTTAGGCAATACATTAATCCCTGGTGTCTGGTGATATCAGGGTACTACAAAACCTTTGGGATAACTTCACAGCACACCTCAGCTCCTCTTAGAGATGAAAGTAACTCACAGATTGACTCTTTGAGGATTTGAACCTAGACTCTTATCCAAGCCAAGAGCTCTATCACGGAGCTACAACCCCAGCTCCTGTTGCAAAACGTGTGTGTGTGTGTGTTTGTGATGTTGAATGCAGACACAGTTGTAGTCAGAGGACAACCTTAGATATTAGTCTTCACCTCCCAACTTTGCTGGAAACAGGGTCTCTTTGTTGCTTTCCACTATGTATACCAGCTAGCTAGTCCACCAGTGCTTCCAGGAATTCTAATATCTCTACCTCCCATCACACTGAATATGTCCCATTGTCTCCAGCTTTACATGGGTTCCTGAGATCAAATCCAAGTCACACTTGCACGGCAAATGCTTTTACCCACTGAGTTATCTCCTCAACCTACCATTTAAGGACACTTCTGCTTTCAGTTGCTAGCTCATGAGTTATCTAACTTTAGGCATTAATAATCCAATTTTCTAGGATGTGTGAATAGGTGGACTACCTGCATGAACATTTCAAGTGTCCTGTGGTAATCAATAATGCTTCCTATCTGCCTCCCAAGGCAAGTTGAAGCCTAGGACATGTTGCAGATATTCTGTCAGCAGCCACTGTGTCTCCGAACAGGGTCCACAAAGTTTTGACTCTAAGAATTTATGTTATCTAGAAACAAATGGCTTTCTAGTAATGAATATCATATCCTCAAGTTCTGAAGGTCAGTGTGCAGTTAATTTTATGATAACTTGACACAAGCTACAGTCACTTTGGAAAAAGGAGCCTAATTGAGAAAATACCAAAATTGGCCTGCAGGCAAGACTGATATAGGTGAGCCCAGCTTACCAGGGATAGTGCCACCCCTAGACAGTAAGTAGCATTCCTTCCTCAGGTCCTACCCTCTGATTTCCCTTGGTGATAGAATGACCTGAGAGATGCTAGCTGAAATAAATCATTTTGTTCCCAAAGAGCTTTTTGGTCAGTTTCATCACAGCAATATAAATCCTAAGACACAGAGCTATGGCCATATCTCCCCAGTTGCTGAGCCCTCAAAACACATTCCTTTTGCCCACCACTTGCACCTTAGTGACCGAAAAGATTTTAACTACAATTTTGTGACATGGACCATTTATCCTGACTATAGCTCATTTTCACCAACAGATATAAGGTACCAAAGTTTTAGTTTTACTAACAATCCAGATAAATAGCCAATAGTGTGCCTCCTTCCTCTTAAAAATAAAAAAAAAAGAAAGAAAAAAAAGAAGCCCTTTGCTTTAAAGCTTTATTTTTTAATTACATGTATGTTTGTGGGTATGTGCATGAGGCACACCCCAGGAGGCCAAAGAAATCCCTTGAAACTGGAATTACAGAAGTTGCGAGTTATCTGAGATAGGTGCTGGGAACTACACTGGACTTCTGGAAGAGTAGCAAGCATTCTCAACTGCTGAGCCATCTCTCCAGCCCCCAAAGTTACTTTTTTAAATACCGAATTACCTCTGAATTAGATTTAGGAGCACTTCTCAGAGCAGCAGAAACCAGTGTTAACATGTTCCACTCTGTCTTTGCTAGGATGCAGGCTACTCAAGAGAAATGAAGGAGGAATCAGTGAAGTAACACCAGTACCCAGATGGAGAAGTCTGGAAGAAACTCATTGCTCAAGATTTGTGTGTTCAGCTCTAACACTTTGTTTTTTTCCTCTGAAGTAGAAATGTTTAAAAGTCTACAGTTTTATAAAAACAGCTAGCTGCAGGTCATACTCAACTTAGGAATCAGCCATCCTCGTCGTTGAAGACTCAGTATTCTACTTTTTATTTTTTTTTAATTCTAAAGAAAATGTACTTAACCCAAAACCCAGGAAGACGGTAAATCCCTATCAAGTGATAGATACTAAGCTATAATTTGAAGATAAGCAATATTTCATCATTTTTGTAATAATTTCTCATTCTAACACTTATAAAACAGAATAAAACTGGTTCTGCATCACTGTGAAGGTCTGGTAAAACAACAAAAAAGATCCACTCATTTTTAGCATCCCTTTTGTTATCTGTCTGAGCATGTCCGGGAATTCACACCTCACTGAAATTAATGGAGACAAATGTTATTTCTTCACACTTTCATAAACTCTTAAAAAACTATCTTAGCCAGACATGAGAACTCCAATTTGTAATCCCAGCATGCAGGAAGCTGAAGCTGGAGTTGTGTCACAAGTTTGAGGCTAGCCTAAGGTACATACTTGTTATAATAATGGGTTTCTGGCCCCAGGCGGCTAGGTCTTAGACTTATAGACTTGTAGTCAGTCTTAGACTGTTTAGCCGCCCACCGCTGCTCAGGCCTTAAAAATGATTTAGACGTTTATATTAACTTAATGTTGTTAGCTAGTTTTTATATTTTAATTTAACTTATTTTATTAATCTATCTTTCCACGTGGCCCGTGGTTTTGCGGTTGGTTTGATTTGACTTTGTCTTTTTTTGTTGTTATTTTATTTATTTATTTATTTATTTTTATTTATGTTGTGATTTTTTTTTAAAACTTTTTTTTAATGGTGTCTGTCATGGCCAAAACAGTCTTTATTTAAAGAGTGATATGTACAGCATACAGAAAAACATTCCCACATACTAAGTTTTAGGAGAGCTAAGGCTAAAGTGTGAGACATATCCCCAATACCACCACAACCCCCAACAAGCAACATATTAAACTGTAATTTAAGACCTTCTGTGGTGAACATTAAAGGTTTAGTTACTATGCTTAAGATATGTGTGTGTGTGTGTGTGTGTGTGTGTGTGTGTGTATATATTTATATTTATATATATACATATATATATAAAACAAAAAATGCCTCTAGATGTAAATCCCTAGCTTGTTGTACAGGCTGGACCCTGTCAGACCACCCCCTTTTTTAACCACACATTGAAGATTCTTAAATTGACTGATCTTGTAAAATCTGCTGTTCTAGCAAGATAAACAGGTCAGAAGACTAACTGCTATTTTTTTTTTTTCTGTAATCAAGCTTGTTACTCTCTAAAAAAAGATGACTAGGGCAACTCCAAGACATACACATTAAAAATTTAGGCAGAATACATGTAATCTTGTGGGGTTTGCCTTTATAAGGCCTGGGCTGATGTAGCTAGTTGCTATCTATACCTTGGGATCACTATCAGGTACAGACCTGTCACTCCATGTGCCAGAAATTAAAAGCATCTTATTAAAATTTATTCATAGTCATTGTAGTGGATTGAAAGAAAATGGCCCCCAAAGGGAGCAGCACTATTAAGTATGTTCTTGTTGGAGGATGTATCACTGAGATCTCCTATGTTCAAACTACTCCTAGCGTCAAAGACTACATCCTGTTGCCCGCAAAACATAGGACTCTTAGCTACAGGTACAGCACCATGTCCCACTATGATAATGGACTGAACCTCTGGACTATAAGCAAGCCACCCTTTTCCTTTGTAAGAGCTGTCATGGTGTCTCTTCTTAGCAATAAATGCCCTAGGACAGTCATGGTGAATCTCTAAATGACCACAGATCCCTGACAATCTTAAGTGGCCATTATATTTTCAAGTAAAATTTAACTATACTGAAGTACACTGTGGAAAAATAGGAGGAAAAAGTTTAGTCTACTTTACTAAACTAGAACATTAACTACCAGGCCTAGGCTACACAGTGAGTTCCAGGCCAGCCTGGGTAGAGTAAGACCCTGCCAAACAAACAAAACCAAGAGGGCTGGGGAATATGGCTAACTTGGTAGAGTACTTGCCTAGCATACATGAAATTCTGGGTTCAATCTTTAATAAATGCCTATAATCCCAGCAACTAAGAAGTAGAGTCAGGAGGATGAAGAATAAAGTCATACTCAGCTACAGAGTGTGTTTGAGGCCAGCCAGGGATACATGAGATACTGTCTCAACAACAAGCTAATGAAGGCTTAGAGTTTTCAGGTCAATAAGTTTTAGACAGAAACTTGAGCTGGTCACAAAGCCTAACCAAACTCCCTCAAATTGTGTTTTAATCTATATGTGCACACACATACACACACACACACACACTAATAAAAACTAATTTGAAAACTTTAAACTGACAAATGCAAAGCAGTTCATTACTACAACATATAAAACACTTATAAGTAAACATTGTAACATAGCTCAAGTTTAGAAGAATAATAACATAATCTGAATCTCACCAGCCTTCTTCATACAGATATATATAAATACCTGGGTGCTTTTGCTGAGTATCTAATTTCAGCTTTTTTAGTGAATACTAAAGGATTGCCAGTGATGCTTTAGACATTGATGATAGTTACAGATAGATAAATCACTGTCAGGGTTTTGATTTAGTTTATATTCCTTAGAGAAAAAACTTATTTTACCCTATGCCCCAGGCTCAAACTCTAAAGTCTGGTGATATTCACAGGATCTTTGAAAAGCTCTAAATAGCCATTTCCATTTTAATAGTTGGATGTGGGTCATAACCTTCAATCTGAAAGTCTTCAACTTTGAAATCATCAATTGTCTCAACTTTTCGAAGGATTTTGAGCTTTGGAAAAGGTCTTGGCTCTCGCTGAAGCTAAAAACAAAATCAGGGTATTATTTTACATTTGCTCCCATGTCTCCTCATGAAACCAACATAGTATTTTATCACAAAGTACTATGTTACAGGAGTGTAATACTGTCTTTTCTTTCTGAAACATTGGGGACTGCACCGAGGGCCTCATAAGAGCTACACAAGTAACCTGGCTATAGCCCAGATATGTTTACCTTTTTATTCTGAGACAGGGTCTTGGTCAGTTATCTACGCTTATGTTGAACCCACTCTGTAGCTCTGGCAAACCTTGAACATGGAATGCTCCTGCTCCAGCCTCTTAAGTAGCTGTGATTACAGCCTAAAGCCACCAGATAACTCCTGATAAATATATTAACATAGAAATACAGATGTTTACTTTTCTAATTTTTTTCCCTTAATGTTCATAAACCATAGACACTCATATTCTTACTACCATTTCAATTCATTTGCTGGCTGCTGAATTATAGTAATTTGAAAGGAGTTTTAAAAAGAAGGCTTTTTAAAGTTCAGACCTAAGTACTGTACTTAAGCATATAACTAACGTCAAACATTTATTTTTCAGCTCTTCAAGTAAAAATATGAGTTAAAATGCCATATCTCATGGCTCTTCTGTCTGGTACTGGTGCTTAATACCTTTCCATGTTCTGTAATTATAGTTGCTAAGGCCTAGGGTGACCTCCTCCCTGTTCATTGGGCACTTCAATATAAGACAGCATCAACCAGAATGCCTGTGATACAAAGGACGCCCTGTCATCCAATCTTTTGTCAAGAGAAGGTACCAAGCCCAAAAAGAAATGTAGTAAGTATATTTCTTACCTGAATTTTCAGTGGCTCGATATGATTCAGGTAAATATGTGCATCTCCCAAAGTATGGACAAAATCACCTGGCTAAAAATGTCCCATAAGAAAGAACACAAGTCAATATTTTAGCGTAAATTCTTTTAAAACAGATTAGGGGCTGGTGAGATGGTTCGGTGGGTAAAGGCACTTACACCAAGCCTGACAAACTGAGTTTGATCCCTGGGACACACATGGAGGAAGAGAAATGACTTATGTAAATTGTGCTCTGATCTCTACACACACACTATGGGATATATGTGCCCCCTACACATGCACTCACGCGCATGCACACACACACACACACACACACACACACACACACACACACACACACACATTTTATAGGGTCTGCAGATACTTCAAGGCTTTGCAGAAAAGTAACTTTACCAGTGTAGTTTTTAAAAAAAAGTTAATTTTTTAGGTTTTTAGCTTGTGCATAATAGCATCCTGAACCTGGGAGAGTGGAGCCCAAAGTGAAGTAGACTAAAGCCTTACGAAAGCCAAATTCAGAGCATCAGATAATTTATACTCTGAGGGTTAAGAGTCATGTGAGTAAAGTATCACAAAGACCAGCAACACATGGTAAAACATGTTTTTCCATAAGAGGCATATAAATAACAACAATTGAAGTCAACTTGGTCCTATCTGATACACCTGGAAAGAGCATGGAAATACATTCCAAGAATAATTCTGTGTACTGAAGGAACTGAGGTCACATGGCTCTTGTTTTCTTTGAGTTTTGTCACAATCACTCAACATTCTCAAGACTCCATTCTTGAACTATGTTCTAATTCTGAGACAGGAGGATCACTGTAGGTTCAAGGCTAGTCTGGACTAAAGAATAAGACCATGTCTCAAAAACAAAACAAAACAAAACAAACAAAAAGAAAAGAAAAACCTCAGAAATCTCTAAGGAGGGTTATAAAGTGAGCCAATACATGTCTTATTTACATGCATAAAATTTTAATACCAATCAGATTGAATTCCCTGCTATGAGCTCAGTACATTTCACTGGCACCTGTGGTGGCAAATCTCACTTAAAATATATTAATATAAGATAAATATCTATTGGTAGACAAATTAACACTTACAATAACAGGCTATAACTTATGGGGCTGACCATGTCCCTTCAAGAGCCCAGGACCCTATCAGCTGACACCTGAATCCCATCACAATCACCATGCCTTCTGAAAGCAACTCACCTTCAGGCCTGTGATGTGGGCAATCATGTAGGTGAGCAGGGCATAGCTGGCAATGTTGAAGGGCACACCCAGGCCCATATCTCCTGACCTCTGGTAAAGCTGGCAAGAAAGCTCCCCATTCACAACATAGAATTGACAGAGGGCATGGCAAGGAGGCAGTGCCATCAGGGGAAGATCTGAGAAGTCAATGGTGAAATAAGAAGGGCTTTTAGAAAACATAGCTATGAAAAAGGTAATATAGAAAAATAGAAGCCAAATATGAAAAAAAAAAAAAAAGCCACTAAGCTACAGATACCCATAATTTACTCCTTCCCATTATGTCAAAGTCAGACCATTTTCCCAATCCTGCAGCAGAGGTAATGGAAGCTTGTTCATTAGCATAAAGTATCTGTAAGTATACATTTATGCTTAAGCAATACTTTTTCATCTGAACTAAAATTAAGGATCTGGGCTACTGCTGATGGCACCAAATCAAAGGAAAATGATTTCATTTGCAAAGTCTCTAAGAAACTGGCATCTGAGGCACATGTTTCTGCTTTGTCTCTATTAGAAATACAAAATGTCCTTTTCTGGGTGCTCACTATATCCTGGTAGAGTTTAAATTTATAATCTAGTTTCAAGTGTTTATCTTCTCCAAAATAAAAAAATTAAAACCATAAGTATATTTTTTATAGGCAATTTAATGCTCCTTTAATATAAATGCATAAAGATCATGTGGGTCTAATGAAGGTGGAGCAAAGTGACTGAGGTGCTCAAGGGACCAACCACATGACTGGATGCATCCCTTTGGCTAACTGGCCAGTTTATCCAAAGAAAGATGACTGGGATACTGTCCACCTTTCGGGTTCCAGGCACACATGATGATTCTTCTGTCATCAGGGTTGGTTTTGATGGTGTCAATCACGTTTTGCAGCTGGTCTACTCCTTGACCAGAGTAATCTGTATAATTGACAGGAAAGCACAAGCCTTAAGTCACTCAGTCCCAGCCTCTCAAGAGATGACCCTGAGAGCATTAACTCAGTGCCTTTCCCAGACCCATGGTTCTAAGACACCCAGCACATTCTGAGGATTTCTCAGATCTTGCTGGATTAAGTTCAAAGTCCTTATAGAGCTACAATAAAATCTAAGTTATTTTCTTAACAAGTCTCTTAAATATTTGATCTGCTACAGCATCATGTCCTCCCCTTAATATTGCCCCTGTTGCTAACTGCTGTTTATTAATGCAAGTCACTAGCAACTGTTAAAAAAGAGGACATTATTTATTTAGGGGGTTCAGAGAGGAAACTCAATGATGCAAAGATTAAATAGTCATGTAGTTTCTGGAAAAGCTAGACTGGTCCACATGGCTTCACAGAAGGTCAAGTCCTCCATCCAAGAGTCACAAGAGAACAGGAAGAAGGGGGGGGTGTATGTTCACCCCTTCTTAATTCCTCAAATATTAGGGCTTCAAGGCCTAAAGGCCATGCCTCTAATCAAAGTGATAGTGCCTGGTCTCCACTACAGCTGTTTGGATATGGTTTGAATGTGTTGCTCAAGGGTTCATTGGTTAAAATGTAATTCTCATTTTGGGGTTGAAATTTAATCCAATTTTATGTAGTCTTTAAAGTTCCATGAATGAACCCTGGTGGCTTCGTAAAAAACCAAGAGACACACTTCTCATTTTTATCACCTAATACTGTGTCACTATCATCAAATGTAGGCACCTGAACCACTAGCACTAAGATCTAACCACAGCTTCCTTAACTATGAGTTTAGAGTTAAAAGGTGGGGGGGGGGGGACGGGACGGACAGGGACGACGACACAACTGGGTAAATGAATGTGGGGGTCGTGAAAAACTAAACATGCAACATCCCAGAAACCAATTCAAAATCAAATGCATAAAGAACCTGAGTATTGCATGACCTAACAGCACAGCTGAAGGCTTTAAAACACCTAGATGGAAACTCACCTAGAAGATAGTAAACAATAATGAAACTTAGAGATGAAATCAATACAATAGAGAAAAAAGCCCAGGACCAGACGGATTCAGTGAAGAATTCTACCAGACATTCAAAGAAGTAATACCAATACCCCTCAAACTGTTCCATACAGTAGAAACTGAAAGAACATTGCCGAACTCTTTTTATGAGGCCATAATCACCCTGATTCCCAAGCCACTCAAAGGTGCAACAAAGAAAGAGAATTACAGACCAATCTCCCTCATGAACATTGATTTAAAAATACTCAAATTCTGGCAAACTGAATCCAACAACATATCAAAAAAATCATCTACCATGATCAAGCAGGCTTCATCCCAGAGATGCAGGGATGGTTTAACATAGGAAAAACTGTGAATGTCATCCATCATATAAACAAACTGAAAGAAAAAAACACATGATCATCTCATTAGATGCTGGAAAAGCCTTTGACAAAATCCAACACTCCTTCATGATAAAAGTCCTAGAGAGATCAGGAATACAGGGAAAATACCTTAATATAATAAAGGCGATTTATAGCAAGCCAACAGCCAGCATCAAACTAAATGGAGAAACACTCAAAGCAATCCCACTAAAATCAGGAACAAGACAAGGCTGTTCTCTCCTTATCTATTCAATATAGTTCTCGAAGTTTTAGCTGAAGCAATAAGAGAACAAAGGGAGATTAAGGGGATACAAATTGGAAAGGAAGAAGTCAAACTATGTGTATTTGCAGATGATATGATCGTATATCATATCATCAAAATTCTACCAGGGAACTCCTACATCTGATAAACACCTTCAGCAAGGTAGCAGCATACAAGATTAATTAAAAAACTCAATAGCCCTCCTATACACTAAGGATAAAAGGGCTGAAAAAGAAATAAGGGAAGCATCACCCTTTATAATAGCTGCAAATAGCATTAAATATCTTGGTGTAACTCTATCCAAAGAAGTAGCAGACCTGTTTAACAAAAACTTTAAGTCACTGAAGAAACTGAAGAGGATATCAGAAAATGGAAAGATCTCCCATGCTCCTGGATAGGTAGGATTAACATAGTAAAAACGGCAATTTTACCAAATCAATCTACAGATTCTATGCAATCCCCATCAAAATCTCAATACAACTTTTTACAGACCTTGAAAGAATAATCCTCAACTTCATATGGAATAAAAGGAAACATAGGATTGCCAAAGCAATCCTGCTCAATTAAAGAACTTCAGAAGGAATCACTTCAAGCTATACTAGAGTCATAGTAATAAAACAACCTTGGTACTGGCACAAAAACAGACTTGTGGATCAATGGAATTGAATCGAAGACCCCAACATTAACCCACACACCTATGAACACCGATTTTTGACAAAGAGGCCAAAAATATTCAATGGAAAAAGACAGTATCTTCAACAAATGGTGTTGGCATAACTGGATGGTATTATGTAAAAGAATGCAAATAGATCCAAACCTATCACCCTGCACAAAACACAAATCCAAGTGGATCAAAGACCTCAACATAATCCTAGCTACACTGAACTTGATAGAAAAGAGAGTAGGAAATACCCTCTAACAGATTGGCACAAATGACCACCTCCTAAATACAACACCAGTAGCACAGACACTAAGAACAACAATCAATAAGTGGGATCTCCTGAAATTGAGAAGCTTCTGTAAGGCAAAGGACACAGTCAATAAGACAAAACAGCCTTCAGAACGGGAAGAGATTTTCACCAGTCCTACACTGGACAGGACTTATCTCTAAAATCTAGAGAACTCAAGAAACTAGAGCCCCAAACCCAAATAACCCAATTAAAAAATGGGGTGCAGAGCTAAAAAGGGAATTCTCAGAAGAATTACAAATAACTGAAAGGCACTTTAAAAATTGTTCAACATCTTTAGCCATCAGAGAAATGCAAATCAAAACAACTTAGAGATACTACCTTACACCTGTCAGAATGGCTAAGATCAAAGACACAGATGACAGCCTATGCTGGAGAGGATGTGGAGCAAGAGGAACACTCCTCCATTGTTAGGAGTGTAAACTTGTACAGCCAATCTGGACTGCAGTATGGTGGTTCCTCAGAAAACTGGGAATCAATCTCCCTAAGGATCCACTACTGGGCATATACCCAAAGGATGCACATTCGCACCCCAAAGGCATTAGCTCAGCTATGTTCATATTCATAGCAGCATTATTCATAATAGGAAGAACCTGGAAACAACCTAGATGCCCCTCAATTTAAGAATGGATTAACAAGCTGTGGTGCATCTACACAATGGAGTCCTACTGGACAGGGAAAAAAAAAATGACATCCTAAAATTTTCAGGCAAATGGGTGGATTTGGAGAATATCCTCCTGTGATACTTCTGGGTATCACAAGCCCAGAAAGACAGACATGGGATGTACTCACTCATAGGTGGATTTTAGACAAAAAGCAAAGAATACACAAGCTGCAACCCACAACCCCTGAACAGCTTGGGATTAGAAGGAATTTAAGAGAAACATCCAGAGATTCCCCTAAGAAGAGAAAATAGGGAAGATTATGTTAGCAAACTGGGATCATAATGGGTTACAACCAAGAAGAGTTGGGAAAAAAATTTTGAAAGGAGATACTTGAGTGAGAGGAGCAAAGAAAGAGATAGCGGTGGATACCTTGATAGAGGACGCCAGTGTGGAGTTGGAACAAGACTGGGTGCTAGGGAAATGCCCAGGAACTCCCAGGATATCATCCCTGGCCAAGTCTCCAAACAATGGTGGAGGGGGTGCCTAAATGGAGCTTCCCCTATAGTCAAATGAGTAAACACCCTAGGTGTCATCACAGAACCTATATTCAACAGGGAATGAAGGTGGAGGCAGAGATCCATGGCTGAGTGTAGTGGATTTATGATGTTACCATGTAAATAATTGTCCTGCCTATGAGTTTAATAAAAAGCGCTGATTGGCCAAAGGCAGATAGGAAGTGTAGGTGGGGCTACCAGACTAAGAAAACTCTGGGAACAGGAAGAATAGAGCAGAAATGCCACAGAGACTCCAGAGTTGCCAGACAAGCCAGAAGAAGTAGAGGACAACTATGCTGCTCTGAGAAAAGGTACCAAGCCCTATGGCTGAACAGGGTTAAGAATCATGGGTTAGATTAAGGGTAAAGAGATAGCAAGTTATATGCCTGGGCCTTAGGCCAATCAGCCTAAAATTAATGTAAGCATCTGTGTGTCTCTGCTGGTCTGCAGGTCTAAACCTTGAGGCTAGGCCTGAAAGTCTGGGCCAGAAACCTCCTACTACAGCTGAGCACTGGGCAGAGCTCCTGGTCCAGCTGAGAGCAGGGGAGGAGAGTCTGTATGAGCAAGAAGATAGGGATTATGAGAAAAATTCCCACAGTGATGGCTGGCTGGAGCTCTAGGGAGCTCACTGAATCGGGATCTGCCACTGTAGATCCTTTGGGAGGAGGAGCTGGTCCCTCAGGGGTTGGGCAGGTTTCGACTGGCTTGAGCAGTGTGTGGAGCCAGAAGGGAGGGGATGGGCTGGCACCTTGGAGCCCATTCCCTGTAGAGAAAACACCCAGCCCTCCACTGACTTTGGGATGAGTGAATCGGATTGTCTGGAGTGATGTGCAGCACTGGGCTGGCCCACCTTGGGACTTCTTGCCCTTTTGAGGGAGGGGATGGGTGGATGGGGAGGGGCGAGGCTCAGGGCTGGCTGGGAGGGATTAGGAGGGGAGAGGGGAGCAGGGGGATACATTGATGGAGATGACATTTTTAAATGAAATTAAAATAAAATTAAAAAAATATTTCCTAACTCTCATTGTTTGCCATGTATTCAAATTAGTATATCTTTGCTTTTGTTGCATGGGAGAAGTGTCCTTAATTTTTAAATTTAATATTATTTTGTGTACGTGTCTGATATGTGTGCTAGTAGGAATGCATGTGTCAGTGCACATGGGGAAGTCAGAGGACAACTCTCAGGGATTTTCTCATTGCACTAGGAGTTATAGAAAGTGACCTCAAGTCGTGAAGGCTTGCATAACAAATGTTTTTACCCACTGAGCCATCTCACCAACCTAAATTAGTACATTTTTTAACTGTACTATGGTAGAATCTTTGGTTTTAAAAATCGACTTGGGTTTTATAAAAACTTCATTCAGTGAATTCTAGTTTGAGATTAGAACAGAGATGCCAACAGTTTCTGAAATGTCAAACATACTTCTGCCATTTTGTACTACATATTTCTGTGGTGTGGAGTTCTTATCATTTACAAGTATGAAATCAAACTATCAATAAACTATGAAAATGCTCTACAACCTATTTTCAGCCAAGATTTAATTCTTTATGTGAAAATTAACAAGCATATCCCATTAATGTATAAAATTTTCTTTCATCTTTAGTAAATAATTTTATGTTAATAAATGCTAAAATTACATGTAATCAAAGAATTGATGTAAAGTAAATTTTTATTGATTTATTATCAATAATATTTGGTTTGTATATTTATTTTACATACCTATATACCTGAGGCTACATAAAAATTTCTTGGGCAAAAAAAAAAAGTCACAGTGGGAAAAGTTTAAGAAACCTTTGTTCTAAATAAAGCTCTTCAAAGTTATTTAGCTTTAGACAGTCTGGTATAGTAACAAAAATGTAGCAATCTTCTCCAACCTCAGTAGTTTTATATTTTCCCAATATCCCCATGTGACACAGTTTCTATACTTACCAACACCCTTGTCACACTTCACCAACACAATCTATATTGTCCTATTGAACACTGGATCTCAAATAGAAGATAGCATTTCACAGACATTCCAAATAACAGAACTATAGAGTTCTTTCTCGGGCTTGGGCACTGTCCTAACCACACCTCCTCCTAAAATAACATTACAATTTAATCAATAAACACATCACCGACTGACTTGCAACTACCAGGAAAACTATAATGAATTTGATGATCTTATACTTTTTCCAGTTCTTATCTACGGACTTTAATTCCCTGCCTCCTGTTGTGGTGTGGAAGCTGAAAAGTGATTTGTTAATGAAGACTAGAACTACTTCCTACACTCTCCTCTGGATACACTTTTACCAAGGTGTGTCAGTCATTGTTCTGGTATAGTTGGTTCTTTGAGGGAGGGATCTCCCAAAAACAGAGCTCCAAGAAGGCAATACTAAAGACTTGAGGAAATATTAGACATATATATCTTGATTGTGATGGTGATTCTGTAATCTGTAAGTGTTGAAAAACTGATAAAGTACAGAACAGATTGTAATTATTTCTTGTAGGGGAAAAAGGAGGGGTCATCACAGGTAACTCCTGCTTGAAATTCCTTCTCTCCTAAGCCCTAATACTGACAAACCAAATCTTTCACTATTGGTCAATGACAGAGGTATAGAATGCTAACCACCAACCAGAGTATGATTTGACCTTTGTGAGATTTTGTTGTAGCTTTTCTACTGTAATGCAGCACAGCTTCTCACAAAATCAGTCACTTATCAACTCCCATAATGTAGACTTATCTCCTATACTCTAAAATGGATCTCTGAGGAAGAGTACCTAGAAAACCTAAGGCATTATTATCTCCTCACCTGAATCCATATCTTTGTAGTCTGCTCCAAAATGTCTCCACTGGAAACCATAAACTGGGCCCAGGTCCCCTTCCTGTCGCGCAGAGAATCCCAGGCTGTCCAGAAAATCTCGAGACCCATTGGCATCCCAGATCCTCACTCCTTTGGAGGATAGTTCTTTAGCATTTGTGGATCCCTGAGGGGGAGGGGGTGAGAGAAGAACAGACATAAAAGAGAATTCTGAGTCACATCTCTACCATTGGAATACTATCCATGGAATACTATATTTAAGCAGGCGATCCTGGTCAGGCTTCTGAGGGGTTATAGAATGGTCTGATCCCTTATTAGAAATTTCCTCAAGGCATTTCTTTATTCCCTTAAATTTTTAAAAATCTTTGTGCATGTATATGTATACATGTACGTGTGTGAGGTACCTGTATGCAGGATCTTGTTCTCACCGTCTACCTTGAGGTGGGCGTCTCTTGTTCCTATTGCTGTATCACGTAGCCCAGGCTACTCAGCCTGTGAGCTTCCAGTAGATGTCTCCATCTCCCATACAAGTACTGGAATTAGATGGCACTACCAAAGAGGGCTTTTGAGAGGTGGGCTTTTTGAAATAGGGTTTCTCTGTGTAACATTCCTGGCTGTCCTGAAACTTGCTTTGTGGATCAGGCTGGCCTTGAACTCACTGAGCTCCACCTGCGATTAAATGCATGCACCACCACCTTCTGGCCCTAATAGAGCTTTTAATAAGGATTCCAGGGGTCCAAACTCAGGTTGTCAGATTTGTGTGGTCACATGCCTTTACCTATTGAGCTATCTCCCCAGCCTTCCTTTTAATTTTTTAAATACCTCCAAGTTCCTAAAATATTTCTATCTCATCTGACAGTTTTAAATTGCTTATTCAAACATGTCTATTCCATGTCTAAGCATAATAGTCTAAGTGAACTTGTTTAATGCTCAACATACAGTCTGTTCATGTATCCTATATCTGGCTAAAGGATTTCTAGTGATAATCAGTAGCTAACTTTTCTGGAAATGTGTGTGCATGGGTACCCTAGCCCATGGAATCCAGAGAGGATACTGGCTGTTCTACTCATTACTTTCTATCTTTTCCCTTGAGATAGGGTCTCCCACTACAGTTAGAGCTTATTTGTGCTAGACTAGTGGTCAGAAACCACCAAAGATCCTCCTGTGTCCACCTTCCCATTATAATACTGGGATGCAATCACACCCAGCATTTTTTTTTTTAAGTTTTATTTTTATGTTATGTGTATGGGTGTTTTGCCAGCATGTGTCTATATACCATGTGCATGCAATACCCAAGGAGAGAAGAGGGAGTTGAATATATTGAACTGGAGTTACAGATGGTTAACTACTAAATGCAATAAATGGGTGCTAGGAACTAACCCCCCATCCCCTCCCCTACTCTCAAGAAGAACAACAAATGCTCTTAACCACTAAGCCACCTCTCCATTCCATACCTAGAATTTTATGTGACAGCTGGGGAGGACTGAACTCAGATCCTCATGCTTATTATACAACAAGCCCTCTTTACCTGCTGGGCCATCATCTTTCAAAAAGGAGGCTGAACTTGTAGTATGGCCCAGAACTCATCTTGTCTCCTGGAGTATTCTAAACCACCCTGGCCAGAACCTAGCCTTTTCTGAACCAGGATACAGAGGAAGAACTCGGGGCTACTATCACCTGTCATCACATTACTCCAACATATTCAAGGTACCCATTTGACTCTTTGGTATCTATCAATTCAGCAATCACCATATGCTGAGTACCTACCATGTAGCTGGCTTTTAGTCCTGAGATACAACAGCAAGTAAAAGAAATATATTGGGGAACTCATAGGACATTGTACTTATATATCTTTCATCCAGAAGAGGGAAAGCTGATTTATAGGTCCCTAATGATGCTTCCCTATGAAAAGAAATAAAGAGCTAACTAGAAGAAGGTCAAGGTTGTCTAAGTGGGAAAAAGTCCTAGGTAATGGGAATGACAAGTGCCAGAAGCCTGGGCAGGATTATCCCAGTGTGCTGAGATTACTGAAGAAAGCAGGATGGATGGAAGAGAGAAAAGCATCTAAAGCTAGAGACTTAAAAAATGAGCCAAAGGTGTGGAATGGCTAACAGCTACAGGCTTGACTTCTAAGGCTCGTATTAGCTTCCAACAGCAGCACCACCCTTACCTTGATAAACCACAACAATTCCTCCAAAACACCCTTCCAGAACACTCGTTTGGTTGTGAGCAGAGGAAATTCATCTGAAAAACAGTTTGTAACAACTAAAATGTGGTAAAATATAAAGCAAGCCACCATCCAGCTTTCTTTGTGGAGGGAAACTACCTGGGACACACAAAACCCTGGGGTGGCTTCAGGAAGACTGGGAACTCCGGTCCAGCTATGGGGTAAGTCAGTGAAACCACAGTTCTGCATTGACACAGGCCCCACTCACTACTGAGCCACTGGTGTGTAATGACAATACCCAAAATGTGGGCTAGGATGAAACCCAAAGGCTCCCATACCCAAGATCACCATGTTCCAGGCACAGAGATGATACCACACTGGTCAAAACTGAAAAACAGTTTTCAGATGTTTGGGAAGCAAACTGACCTAATATAAAAACGGAACTGTTTACACCCTGGAATGGCCACAAGGGAACCCAAAGGCAATAACGAAGAGAGAAAAGGGGGTAGGACAGGCAGGTCACCAAAGGACATGGTAGAGGCTCAGGCTAGGAGTTCAGCCTGAGTATGTTTTGTAAGAACAATACTTCCATCTCTAACATCTACAGGAAAAAGCCGAATGAAGACTAGAGAAGTAAGATAACTTGTTTCCAGTATAAGCAGAGAAAGTAGACTAAAAACTGGGTATGTGGTTCATCTGTGTTGTAGCTGAACTCCAGAACATGTTTGAGACTAAGTATTTCCTCACTCAAGGCTACTTTCCACGTCAGAGTCAGGTTACCCTTCATTCACCCTAAAGGCCACCATAACCCATTCTTTCCCAACACCTAGGAGGTCCTTTCCCCCACCCACACTTGTACTTGATGCCTGATGTCAACAACCCCAAAAGACACTTCTTTCCCGGGGCCACTCTGTAGGCTTACACTGACAGGGCTGATGAGGAAAACCCTAGTTTCCGCCTTTGGCCTGGGTTCTCCCTTTTCCGCGCCTTTTTTAGCACCGCCCAAGCCGTTTTCACCCCACTTTTTAGAAGAGCTGCAAAGGGGAACAGGAGATAAGCGGGGAGGAGGAGCAAAAGGCGGGACCTCAGGGCAAGTTTTGGACAAGCCTGGACGGGTTTCTTCCACTCTATCCTTTGGGCACGCACAAATTAGTTCAAGCTGGCTTCAGGAGAGGTGACCTAACGGGAGTTGGGGGTTAAGGACCAGAGGTTTATCTGCAGTTGCTATCACCTAGGGCATCTAGGACCAGAACGCGGTGTTTAGGGCTCTTGGAGCCCGGATTAGAACTAACCATGGTCGCCAGCCCCGCGCCTCCGCCCTCCCAGCCCGCCGGGCGTCCTCCCGTAGACCCTCCAGTTAGTGGGAACCATCCGCCGTCACCTCTCAGGTTGTATCGCGCCTGCATGCCAAATACCGACAAGGTGCCGGTGCCCGTGCGGTCCTCCTTCTTGAAACCGCAGCGCATAATGTGCTCCACCTGCCCCAGGTACTGCAGCTCCCCGTGCTGCGGTGCCTCTGCATCCTGCTGCCCGGAGCCGGCGACTGGCATAGCGGGAGAGCAGCGACCGTGCAGTCGGCGCCAAAGCCAGGACCTTCCGCGCGCTCTTTCCCCCGACACTTAGCGTGCCCCGCCTCTTCCTGCTGGGAAGCTTCTGGCGGGCGGGAATTGTCAGACCCTGCGCCATTGGCTGAATTGTAGAGAGCGCTGGGCAAATAATCCGCCAGGGTTACCGGTTCTCTTCATTTACCCTATTTTAGCGTTAAGAGCCAATAGGATTAAGATGTGGTGCCGTACCCGAGTATTACCAGCTCTTGGGAAGTTGAGACTAAAGGATCAGGAATTTAAGACAATCCTTTGCTTTCATAACAAGCTCAAGGTAGCCTGAGTGTATGAGACCCTAGCTCAAGAAGAGCCTTGGGCTTAGGCTAAAACACCCCCGGATCCTGACTCTTGATGCACTGAACATAAGAATTTCGTTTTCCAAGCCAGAAAAGGGCTTGGATCCTTGTTCGTGCAAATTTAAAACAAACCCTGTTACTTGCGTTCTGTTGTCTACATCTAAACAAACAGAGCAAGGGACTAGCATTCGCATGACTACTCCCCGAGCCTTACTGAAGGATATCAGCTGGAACAAGTAGAAGATGCACATTATAAAAATTAATGATGGTCTTTCAAGCATTCTCTAAAGTGTGTACATTTAGTTTGCGTAGTGTGTGTACTAAAGCTCCCATAGGTTTCTGCTTACACATTGGAGGTACACATTACACATTGGGGATGATTCAGGTCAAGCTTGGTGGCAAGCCCTTTACCGACTAAGCCATGCCTACCATTCAGCTCAACTTTTCAAATTTTAATGCCACATTTTTCAGTTTTAAGGGAAGGTTTATAAGGCAAACATTGTGAGTAGATAATCTGATGAGTTTAAAATGTACTAATACATGTGTTGTGCATGCAACAAGAGATCTTATTGTAGGTACCTAACAAACTTCTTAAATTTTGGTTATGTCTGGGGATATGAAGAATAGGATTGGGGCTCTACTGAAACTTACTAAACATTACCAGATTTTTCTTCCTCTGAGAACTGAACCCAAGACTCCCCACATGTTTACACTACCACTGATCAATAAACTCAGCTGAAGCCTCTGTTTGTTTATTTATTCCTGCATATCATGTTTGTCATTTTTGCATATGATATAAGCTGGGTAAGAATCTCTCCAAAAGACCTGTGAAAGGCCTTGCTGGCCATCCTGCTTTGTTATTGGTGGGTGGTAGAACCTTTAGCAAGCGGAGTCTAGTGACCAGAAGTAGTCATTCTTGAAGGTGGCATTGGGATCCTGGCTGCTTCCTCTCAGCTCTGAGGTAAGCAGGGTCTAACTTCACTCCAGGGAAACGTGATAACATGCTGTGTATGACTGAGTACAAAAAGCAACTAAAACAGGTAATCAAGTTCCAAATCCTTTAGCCAAAATAAACCATAAGTTGATGGTCAGTGTAAAAAAAGCTGACATAGCATGATTCTCCTATCTTCCTGCTAAACCTCCAAAGCTCAAGTTCAGAATGTTTATGTTGTTGGACTGGAGAGGTGGCTCAGGAGTTGAGAGCACTGGCTGCTCTTCCAGGAGACCCAGGTTGAATTGACAGTACACAGCAACTCACAATCATCTGTGTAATTCCTCTTTTGGCCTCTGTGGGCACCACACTCACATGCAGTACAAAGACATACATGCAATCAAAACAGTATTGCATAAAATAAAATAATTTTAATACAAATAAAAATTTATGATGGAAAGGGTTCTCTAAGACATTAGAACTTTTATCTTTTATCTGCAGCACTGCTTAACTAGTTAGCTAAGATGTCGAATGTTTCTATGTGGTTGTGTTTCATAAAATAATCCAAATTTCAAAAGAAATTTGTAAAAATTGTTGGCCATTTTGGTTTAATTAGAAGTATTACAAGAAACATTTCACAAGCTTGGTAGTGGAAAATTGATATTCTTGCTATATAACCGTGTGAGTGCTCGCTAAAGTCATACTGAGCTGAAATGCATTGAATTACAGAATAGCAAGCAGTTTAAGTTGAAAATCTATTTAACACAATGTTAGTCTGGATTTTCCTAGATCCTCCTACACACTTCATCCCACTGCTTCTCCACCCAAATTTTTAATCGTAAATGCAGCTCTTCCAAATCATCAGGGTCTCTTTTGAAAAGTTAGATCCTCCTTTGTGTGAGAGAAAAAAAGTAAGATCTTTTTATTACCCATCACAAGGTCATGGTTAATGTTGTATAATAAAGACAGGTTAATATACATTTATTAATATGTTTTCATAACACAAGAGACTTCAGACCAAAGGCTAAGAATATCTTCAGGTAGTACCCAATGCTATAGGGGAGACTTCCCTGCTTTACTCTGATATTTCTACCTGATGTTTCTACAGATGTGTTTGTAAAATGCCTTGATTTATGACTTTCTTTGTCCTGTTACTATACAAACTTCATGAAACTGATACCACATTGAAGCATAGTGTTTTTGGTAATTGAATCTATGTTCTTCGACTTAGTTACTTACTTGTTATTTGGTTCCAGAATAAACTACCTTTTTTCTCTCTGAGAGCTGTGTAACCTGGTTTTTGTTTGGGGAGGATATTTTTTGTCTTTTGGGGAGTGGAGGGGCAGTTGTGTAGAGAATGATTGAGGATAAGAGTCTGCTCTCATGGCAGTAGGGAGGTAGGTGAGATTTGGCAACACATATCTGTTCAGATTTGTGGACTCAATAGGGTAGGGTTTTCTGGGGGATATCTTATTTTCAGGAAAGATGGTCCAAAGAATTTTGTAAGTCCTGCTTTATGCTGCTTTATGAGAGAAAAGAGGACATGATGAGAGTAATTTCTTTACTTCCGTTTAAAATACACAATATGTCAAGGTGACATATTTGGAATACTGTATGATAAATCCTTCTGTATGTTGTACTGTGAACTTTATTATTGGGGGGGATGAAGACATGGATGCACTGTCCAGAAGTCTACCTCAGAAAATAGTAGATAGGCTGAGACTCATTTGAGGAATACATTCCTAGATGTACAGATATGATTGGTCTAGTGGGTTGAGGTTCTGGGTATCAAGACTGCAGAAAGGGAACTCAATCTGGTGCTTTGAATGGCACTGAGTGTAATTATCCAATGTAATGCTGGTATGCCTTCAGAAAGTGAGCTGAATATATACATTCTCTCCAGGTCTGCACCAATCAAAAAGAACTTCCATACTTTTTAGGCACTAGCAGAATTCTAGGCAGAAAATATCCCCAACTATCCATTTGCATGTTACTTTTATGATAATTTTCTCTATGTTAAGTCTGATATTATTTCTTTTTAACCTAAGATCAGCTGATCAAGGTGAACCAAGGTCCCAAAGCAGGATCTCCCACTTTCATGAAAAAGTTCTTTACCCTGGCCTTCTTTGAAGACCTTGTTTTGATGGAAAGGGTCCTTTCAAACTGGCTACTGAATACAAGTCAGCCAGAATAAATGATCCTCAAACAAGCATCTATTAATTCATTCAACAAACATTTATATTGCAACTCTTTGCTTATTTCAACAAGGAGCAAGACAGGTAAGAACCTGGTCGTCATGGAACTGATTTTTCAGCAAAGACAAATGATTATAAAATTCCCAAGCAAGTTTTCTGAAGATGGGCCAGGATGTGACACTTAGTAGAATCTAGGTTCAGTCTCTAGGGCTAGGCCAACTCAAGGCTATCCCTGAGGCCTTGATGTATGGAGAAGGAACATCCATCACCCCGATGTATGGAGAAGTGCTGTGGGATTATGCTTTATACTTTGTAAATATTTGTCCCTCCTACTGGCTTAATAAAACACTGATTGGCCAGAAGACATACGGGAAGTATGGGCAGGGCTACCAGACCAAGAAAACTCTGGAAAAAGGAAGAGCAGAGCAGAGATGCCAGGGAGACTCAGAGGAAAGAAGAAGAGAATGCTACTCTGAGAAAAGGCACAAAGCCATATGGCTAAACAAGATAAGAATCATGGATTAGTTGAGTAAGAGTTAGAAAGTAATAAGCCCAAGTCATAGGCCAAACACCATGTAATTAATCTAGGCTTCTATGAACTGTGGAACTGTGGGTCTTTGAGTCCAGACCTTGAGGCTGTATGGGTCAAAAACTTCTAACTACAGAGAAAGAACATCCATCCTTTTTGTCCAAAATTAGGAACATACTTGGCAGATTTGGCTATGGCCTGGGACCCAAGACTTGGGGAGCTTTAGTTCCATATCCCAAGAACCCAACTCTTCCCATCCTTAGGGGCTACAATTATCAGTCCCAAAGCTACTTTGTGCTTGATCTGCAATGTTCTTGAGATACCCTGTATGGCCCTTGGGCAACTGATAAGATTTCTGATGATTTCATCCAGTTGTATCATAGCCTCTTCTGGCTTCATCCCTTTTCTCACCTAGAAATAGTATGTAGAATACTAAACTTCTTAATAAGCTTGCTTGGCACAAGGCATAACTTATGTAAGACCTTTCAGCCCCAGACATATCTATCTTTTAATCTTCTGATCTCCTGGTGCCTCTCTCTCAACCTGTCATGAAAGAATGACCTGCTAGTCCAGGTTACCATAGTGCCATAGAGAACTTCCAGTTCATAGTTATAGAAATTTGTAATATATATTATTTGATCAATGCTGCATGAATAATAATTACAATGATAGCAATCCAGAATGAATATTTTATACTCTTGATTAGTTATAGAATTTTAAAAATTAAAACTTAGTTTTTAGATGTTTAGTTTTATTGATCAATAAAAGATATCTAGATATTTAAAAATACACTGTAGATAAAATTTTTAGCAGAAAATAGAATAAAAATAAGAATTTAGGGGAAAATGTAAGAAAATTAAAATACCTTTTTCTGAAATAAAGGAGGTAGCAATGCAGTATTATAAAAATATCTGTTAAAGTCTAAGCTACTAGAACTTTTGCTGAGTCTCCCAGACAGAGTTAATAATACATCTTGAAGTCACTTAACACTCAAGATTGCTAGCCTACTGTATACTCAACCTGCTTGTTTAGCCTATTTTTTAGAGAACACACACACAAAATGTTCAAAGTAGCATTTTGTACTCATGTGGAAAGAGAGATGATTTCAGCCATCTTTGACCCATGTAGTGACTTAGATATTAAAGCAAAATTTGATCTATACATGCAATGGAATACTATGCTTAAATAGAATATACTAGCCAGTGATATAAGATAGATGAGTTTTGAAGACATTGAGCTAGATGACACTTGTCAGTCACAAAAGGACAGATAGTGTATGACTCCACATACATGAGACACTAAGAGTAGTTAGAGTCAGGAAGACAGAAACTAAAATAGTAGTTGTCAGAGCTAGGGAATAAGATGAAGTGGAACCTAATGTTTAATGTGTACAGAGTTTAGATTGAGAAGATGAAAAAATGTCTGGAGATGGATAGTGGTGATGGTTGCACAGTGTAAATGTACTCAATGACTTAGAATTCTACACTTAAAACAACAAAATTTTATGCTATGTATATTTTACCAAGGTAAAAATAACTATGCAGAAACTATTATTTGTTGTTAAATAAAAGATTGACTAATATTGACTAATAGAGCTAGCATGGTGGTGCATGCTTGATGAAGGATGTTCTGTATGCTGTAAGTATGCCTTATTATCAGTAGTTACAAAGGTACTCTTTTGGCCTATGGTAAGGCAGCTTAGAGGCAGGCAGGAAATATAAGCAGAGATAAAGAATCAGGGCAGAGTCAGAGACACTGGAGGCTGTTGGCTGAGAAAGTAAGATGTAGTGGAACAGAACACAGGTAAAACCACAGAACCCTGTGGCAATACATAGATTAGTAAGAATGGGTTGAGTTACGTTATAAGAGCTAGTTGGTAATGAGCCTGAGACATAGGCTAAATAGTTTGTAATTACTATAAGATTTTGTATGATTATTTGGGACTAAGTGGCTGCAGACTGCAGGTCCAGACCTCAGGGGTAGGCCAGGCCAGAATACTCTGACTACATGTGCTTTTAATCCCAGCACTCAGGAGGCAGAGGTAGATAAGGTGAATCTTAGTGAGTTTGAGGCCAACCTGATCTACAAAGCAAATTCCAGGACCACAGGGCTGTTACACAGAGAAATCTTGTCTTGAAAAACAAACAGAAAATAAAGGAAGGAAGGAGGGAAGGAAGGAAGGAAGGAAGGAAGGAAGGAAGGAAGGAAGGAAGGAAGGAAGGAAGGAAGGAAGGAAGGAAGGAAGGAAGGAAAGGACACATGTGGACTCGTGAGATTGCTCGGTGGTTAAGAGAACACACACCACTATTCTTGCAGAAGAACTGAGTTCAACTCCCTGTACCCTCAATGTGGGTTGACAAAAGCCTGGAATTCCAGATCTAGGGCATTCAATGCTCTCTTCTGGCCTCCATTGGCACCTGCACTTACACATGCACAGGCATACACAAACAAGGTTAAAATAAATTTAAGAAGAATATCACGAAGAAGAAGAAGAAGAAGAAGAAGAAGAAGAAGAAGAAGAAGAAGAAGAAGAAGAAGAAGAAGAAGAAGACGACGACGAAGACGAAGAAATAAAGCAGACTATTGTTACAGTAAGGTTTTTTGGTCCCGGGCAGCCAGAGATCCAGACCCACAGACCTGCAGCCCCAGACCACTTAGCCGCCCTCTGCTGCTCAGGCCCCAGAAATGACTCAGATGCTTATATTAAGTTCATGCTGTTTGGCCTATGGCTCAGGCACATTGCTAGCTAGCTCTTACATCTTAACTCAACCCATTTCTATTAATCTGTCTGCCACATGGCCCATGGCTCACCTGTGTTCCTTACATGTTGCTCCTTTGGGCTTTGGGCTTGGTCTCCCTGACTCCACCCTCCACCTATGCTCTGATTTCTCTTCCTACTTTTTCTATGGTGCCTATCATGGGCCAAAACAGCTCCTTTATTTAAAGAATAACATTCACAGCATACAGAAAGACATTCCCACATCAGACCATGGTGTTTGACATCTATAATTCCAGCACTTGTGAGGCAGAGGCAGGTGGATCTCTGTGAGTTTGAGGCCAGACAACTGAGTCTACATACCGAGTTCCAGGACATCTAGGGATATATAATAGAGAGTCTCTGTCTCAAAAATGAGAGAGAGAAGGGGGGAAGGAGAAAGAAAGAAATACATTTGTAGAAATTACAGAACATAAACACCCTGGTGATTTAATGTTTATTGTAATATACAGAACTGCTAATCTATGATTCAATACAGTGCATAGTTACACTTTATTTTTAGAAAGAACTTCCATTTTAAATTCAGTATGACTAGTTTTTAGTTTACTATTCAACATAAGTATATTAACAGCCATTCATTACATATTTCCCAGTAATTATGTTTACTGTAATAAGTCTGAATTGTATATTAGGATTTGCAAATCTCAGCTAAAGAGGTAATTCTTGTTGGATCCAGAATGTATTATATCTTACCCGTTAAGCAAAGCATCAATAGTCAAAATATTTTTTTAGCTTTAGTCTTAATTTATTTTTTTGCTAGAGTAAAAATTCAGAATAGGTAACTTAGTAAACATTTATTGCTTTCAGAAAATAGACATTATCTTTAACTCAGTCATTCTCCCTAGACCCTTATCGTAAGCATTGTTTCTAAGTGAACAAGAAACCATCTTACAGATAAAAAGATAAAACCATATGTACTTTGCTAAGAATGTCAGTGTAAACATGTCTTAAGCTTTGTTGTATTCAATACCTGAATTAATTGTTACCAATTAATATGTTTTTTTCCAATATGGCTAAAGTAAAATAATCTGGCCAAACTCTAGAAGTCCTGGTCTAGCACCAGTTACAATAAAACCTGGCTGAGCCAAGTTTCTACATTTTACACAGCCTTTTAACATTGGTAAATCTGATAGCCCCTACCAATTCTTGTATTTCTGTTATTTCTTTTTATGAGTCATTTACTCTGTCAACAAAGTTTTCTAATCAACTATTCTGCTTACCATGTTTTAAAATGTCCCTTAAAATAATGCAGAACTTTAGCTACCACATAGTCAAAGATATTTGAGCTCTCAAAATTTTCTTCAGAAGTACTCTGGAGTGAGAAGTTAGAAGAAGGCAGAATGTTTGAGTCTACCATAGTTTCATCCTGTTTAGAAGAATTTCTTCCATTAATGCTTGGACCTACCTAAAAAGGAAGAATTACAGAGTAAAAAGTTTTCCATATTCTATTACACATTCAAAATTAATAACACAGGCCACCAAAATGGATCAGTGGGGAAGGATGCTTGCTGCTGAGCTTGACAATCTGAGTTAGGTTCCTAAGATCCACATGATTGAAGAAAAGAATCCGCCCTACAAGTTGTCCTTTGATGTCCATGCACCACGTATCCTCAAGAGAAATCCAAAAACTCAAGCGAGCTGATGAAATGTTTAATGAATGCTATTGTTTGCTCTACAGACATTATTGTGGAATGCCAAATTTTGTAATTTTCCTAGTAAATTTACAGTTTATGGTTTTATGTGTGATTCTGGCAAGAACTAATCAAGTGGCACTCACATTGTATTCTCCCCCACACCTCTCTTTTCCCTGTTTGGTTTTTGGTCTGGTTTGGTTTAGTTTAGAGAAAGGGTCTCACTAGATATTTAGGGTAACTTCAAACTTGCACTCCCACCTCATCTCCCTTCCTTTCCAGCACATCTACTTTACAACCTGTGGTGCTAGGGATGGAACCCAGATATTCACACACAGGGATGGGGTGAGACATAGTCTTGTTATATAGCCCAGACTTGCCTTGAACTCTCTGAAATCCTCCTGTCTCAGCTTTCAAGTGCTAAAATTAGTTACCTGTAATTACACCACCACACTAGGCTTGTTTGGATTTCTTGAGACAGAGTCTCCCACAGCTGAGGCCAGCCTTGAACTCCTGATCTTCTTTCCTCTACCTCATAGGTGCTGAGAAGATTACATACAGGCTCAACTTAGTTTTCAAACTATGCTACAACTTTCAGGTTGATAAAGAGCAAAATGTCAGATTCCCTAAAAACAGTTAGGTCCCAATATGAGATGATTGTTAAAGGGATGTGCTCAGATAAAACTTTTAAGATGATTAGGAAAGCAACCTAGAAAAGAGTGGAATGCTGAATAAGATTCTTGCCCCAGGCCACTTCTGCACCTGGATCCAGCAGAGAATTCTAAAACACAGTGGCTAGAGTAGGAGCTGGAAACAGGAACCTGTGATTGTTCACCTCGAGGCCAATTCCATTGGGGCTGGAATCAACTAAAAGACATGTCTGTGTATTTCCTGGATAGATTAATTGTAGGGAGAAAGACCCTACCTTTGAGTGGGTCCTTTTACAGCTTCTCTTATATAAAGAGATCTGAGGGAAAAACTGTTTCTGTTTGCCTGCCTGCCTTCCTTCCTTCCTGGTGAGTGCATCTGCTCTACTGCTGCTGCCACTGCTATATCTGCCACCACCGCTATCCTCTGTTGATATCAAAATTCAGCTTCTTTAGCTTTCAATGTGGGAATCCAGGAATTCTTCATGCCTTCAACACTAGAAGGGTGTTGTTGAGGTGTCTGTCCTAGTGGACTGAGCTACTTGTTCTCAGCCTCTTAAATATGCAAACCACCATTATTAAACTACATAGAGCATATCATGTAAGTCAGTATAATAAATTCCCTTTGTAATATTTATTCACTCTTTCAGTTCTGTTCTTCTCTAGAACATCACATACTACACAGAGCATTACATATTTAACAGCTATGCCCAGTGCTTTTTGTACCCAGGTCTTCTTAGAACCCTTCTATGTAGTACAAGGTTTCTGTCCCTGACTTTTGGGCAACCCTCAGGGTTTAGGACCCACAGACCATCAGACCCGCAGACCCGCAGACCTGCGGACCCGCAGTCCCACAGACCCGCAGTCCCACAGTCCCACAGAGACATATAGATGCTTTCAATAGTTTTAGGCTAATCAACCTAAGGTCCAGGCATATCACTTGCTAGCTCTCTACCCTCCATCTAACCAATGACTCTTATACTGTTCAGCCATGCAACTTGGTACCTTTTCTTAGAGCAGCATAATAGTCCTCTGCTTCTTCCGGCTTCTCTCTGGCATTCTCCTCTGTGCTTCCTGTTCTCAGAGTTTTTCTTAGTCTGGTAGCCCCACCCATACTTCCTGCCTGCCTGCCTTTGGCCAATCAGTGCTTTTTTATTAAACCAGTAGGTGGGACAATTATTTACAATGAAACAACACAATCTCCCACACTTCTACCTCAATGTTAACCCACAGGAATCAATGTAGCACTTTTGTATAACTAAGGCAATTTGTGTATGGTCATAAGCATGTATGGCTCAGAATGAAAAGCCATCTATTATTTTATGCAGCAGAGTCAAAGATCAGATAGATGTGGAAGTTATAGCACAGGTGCAATTTAAGATGACAGTATGTTCTTAGATGGAATTTAACTTTAAACCTTGTTAGATCTATTTTTATGTGTATAGGTGTTTTGTCTACATTACGTCTGTGTACTTAAGTGCATTTCCATGCCTGATACCCGAGGAGATCAGAAGGTGTCAGATATCCAAGAACTGCACTTATAGATGGTTGTGAGCCACCGTGTGCTTCCTGAAAACCAAACCTGGATCCTCTGCAAGAACAAGTGATTTTAACCACTGAGCCACAAATATTTCATTCTCTAGCCATGATATTTAATTCTTAAGGTGACTTATTTCATTGTATCAAAAATTAATAAGATGCTATAATTTACCTTTTAAAAAACTAAGGAACCTCACTGCCTTTACAGACAAACATTTTAAGGTGGCTTCCAGTGTTCCCATCTTGGAAAAACAGAGACCTAAAAAGGTTAAAACTCCTTTTCAATTTTTCTCAGCTGTTAAGTTTTAGAGTCTAATTTTAAATTTTTAAATTTATTTTATGCACATGAGTATTTTGCCTGAATTTATGTCTGTACATCACATGCATATCTGGTTCCTGAGGAGGCAAGAAGGAAGTATCAAATCCCCAGGAGCAGTAGTTAATGAAGGTTGTAAACCAGTTATGGAGGAGTTGGGAATCAAATATAGGTCCTCTGGGAGAACAGCAAATGCAGTTAGCTGCTGAGCCATTTTTCCAGTCCCTGGTGTCTAGTTTTGAACACCATTTTACCTGCAATTCTTCTTTCTTAAAATCTGTATTAGCTAGTTCAAGATTGTCACTATCATCTACAACTCTGTAACTATGAGAAGAATTAGTCATTTTAGATTAAAATACTTTATTTTATGACCTCATCCCCCCTCAGTATAGGACTCAGAAATGCTAAGCAAATCCACCACTAAGATAAATTTCTACCTCTTTAAATTCTTTTGTTTTGTTATCTTTGGGGACAGGGTCTCACTAAGTTGTCTATGCCAACACAGAATTCATTGTGTAGTCCATTATGTAGCCTTGAACTAAAGGTCTTCCTATTTCAGCCTTATGGATAGCTGATGTAAAAGACTGAGCCATCTTTCAAGGCCATGAATTGCATTAAGTGAAGCAGGCTTGGATGCAATCACAATGGAGTAATGTGTATTCCCCTTCAGCTTGTTTTCAAATTCGGCTGTAATCAGTAAGTAACTAACAGAATAAAGGTAGCATGTGTCTTTTCTGCTCTGGGGTCCTTACCTTTGTTAATTTAAAGATGTCCTCTGTCATTGGATTACGGCTTGCTAGTTGAGACACCCATCCAAACTGCTCTCGCATCATTTCCATCAGATATGTGGTATCTTCTAGATGGTACTGGGCCATCCAAACAATCTGATCATATTGCTGATTGGATACATTGACTAATTTTAGAGCCTCGAGGAATTCTATGTGTAGTTCAGGTACATGAGGGCAGTCTATAAAAGAGGTTAAAAAAATAGTGAAGAAAAGATCCAGGTCCAGGAAAGTTGGAAGTGGATGGTGTGGACTTAAGACCCAGAGTTCTTGGTTAATGCTAGCTGTTTGTAGTAATATTGCCAATATTACTTTCAGGTGATACCTGGCTTGCTTATTAATTATGTGATTTTATTAAGCAGAAGTGGGTGGATAAAGAAAAGAAATTTTTGTTAAAAATCTTATATGTCTACTGCCTACTGTAAGAGGGTAGTGTTTGGGGTCTGGCTCAGGACTAGACTGCCTGCTGGACAGTACAAAGCCCTGATGACCATGAACCCTTCTCCCAAAAAATCTTGACTAAAGCAGAAGCCTCACCATCCCATCAAAGGGGTAAATTTAAGTATATGCACACAATACAAGCAGAAGTGTGAGGAAAAAAGAAATCTTTATAGTGAATCTACTTAAGATGAGGACAGAAGTGAATAAACAGTATCAATTATAATGATATCTCAGCGATTACTCAGAGAATAATTGATTGATAAAATGGATGACAGTTGCCTTTGTTTTATTTTTAGTAGGGGATTGGGTTCTCACTTGATAGCCCAGGCTGCCCTGGAGCTTGGTTATGTCAATCAATTGACCTTGAACTCTCTATCCTCAGCTGTCTCTCAAGTCCTGGGACTATAGACGTGAGTTACTATGGCCTCCTCGGATCGTTTTCATTTCTTGCTTTGTAATACCAGTACTTTGAAGAAAACAAAAACCAACCCCCTAAAACTTAAGGCACTGTCTTAGTTAGGGCTATTATTGTGGTTATTAAATTCCACGACCAAAAGCGAGTTAGGGAGGAAAGGCTTTATTTGGCTTACAGTTCCACATCACTATTCGTCACTGAATTAAGGATAGGAACTTGCACTGGGTAGGAACCTGGAGGCAGGAGCTGATGCAGAGAGCATGGAGGAGCGTTGCTTACTGCCTTGCTCCTTATAACTTGCTCAGTCTGCTTTCTTATAGAACCCAGGACCACCAATTCAGGAGTGGCCCCAGTGGGCTGGGTGCTCCCTTCTTAATTACTAATTAAGAAAATTCCCTTTGGTTTGACTACAGCTTGTTCATATGGAAGCATTTTCTCAATTAAGGCTCCTTCTTCCTTCATGACTCTAGTTTGCATCAAGTTGACATAGAACTAGCCAGCACAGGCATTTAGCTAGAGGATGGATAAATTGTGTTATTCCAACATGGAGCAGCATACAATAAGTGAATTAATGAATGTGATATTTTACAAACTAGACTTAATGAAGATAATAATAAATAATCATTAACATATTAAGAAAAATTATACAGGGCTGTGAGTAATAATCCCATATAATCTCAGTATTTAGGAGACAAAGGCATCCAGCTCTCTGTGAGTTTGAAGCCAGCCTGGTCTCATAGTGAGTTCTAGTTATTCAGGACTAGAGTGAGACTCTGTCTCAAAATAAAAAGAGAATATTCAGAATTTGGAAATATGGCAAAATAATGCTTCATGCTCTTCCAATGTTGTTTAAGATCCCCTCTTTATTTCTCTAGGAAAACGATCCTTTGTTGGGTTTATAGTATTGAATAATCCCAGATTCTGTGATACCAGATAGATGAAAATTATGGATTGAAGAGTTTTAAATTGTTTTACCGGCAGAGATGTGAATTATTTTTCTAATAATAATTATAATTACAAATATTATACTGTTACTGTCTTCTTGTATACAAACTAATCATATGCCTATTTTGTAATCTTATTTCAGCATTTCACCTTGATTACAAATATCTAGCTCTTTCATTCTGTGGAAGTAGGGAGATTGTTGGTTTGTTCATTTGTTTTGAGACAGGTTTTCGCTCTGTAGTCCAGGCTGGACTGAAACTCACTAAATAGCTGTGGCTGGCCTAGAAATAGTGGGCTCAGTTTATATATGTGAGTCATTTTTTATTTGCTTTTTTTGAGACAAGGTCTCTGTATAACTCAGGCCGGGTTCAAACTCTTGATTCTCTAGTCTTAGTCTCCTAAATGCTGGGATTAGAGGTATGTGCTACCCCACCTAGTTCATTAGTAATATTTAAGTTTAAAATTATTATTTGCAGAGGTAAAAATTTTAAACATAAACCACTGTTAAGTAGAGTATATGTATATGCGTAATATATACACATACATGGATATAGTATATAAGTAAATATGTAAAAATAAAGAGATAAATACTAAATCTAAATTATCAATTTGCATCTTCTCTTTTTTGAGACTATGTTTCACTATGTAGATGAGGCTGGCCTTGAACTCACAGAAAGCCACCAGCTCAAGCCTCTAGAATGCTGAGACTTAAAGGTTTGAGTTACCACACCCAGCTGCTGGCTTTGAACTCCTGCTCTTCCTGTGTTGGTGGGATTATAGGTGAGTGGCCAGCACACCAATAAGTAATTTGGGAGATGGAGCCTATGCTTTGTGCTGTGCAAATGAAGTGTTTTACTGAGTTGTGTCCCTAGCCCGGCCCCCTTTCCCTTATTTACTTATTTATTGTCTTGGAGTAGGATTTTATTAAATGTCTTTACAAAGCAATCCAGCCTTCACATGCAACTGCTGGAACTCTGTTATGCCAGTAGGCTCTTGCTAGGGCATGGCAGGTGGCTCTGATTTCCTCATTTCTTTTGAAGGGATAAAAGAAATGTGACCTGGAGGTCCGTGACCTGTGACCAGTTAGGTTTCATCTACTTTAGTAATGTTTAATTCTTAATGTAAGTGATGGGTTCATGGAGTTTTGTTATGCCCTTCATATTTTAAAAATATTGCTTTTTAAAAATAAATTTTAACAGTATGAGATCACACTGGGACATCTGTTCCTTTTTATTTTATCTCTGTGACAATCAATTTACAATACACTTATGCTTTATTGCCTGATATTAATTATGTTACCTGATATTAATTATTAATTAATTAATCTATTAATTGCTATAGTTGTAGCTGGAATATTTTTCAAAGACCTAAGTGTTAAAGGCTTAATCCCTTCCCCAGAGGTGATAGAAACTGTATGAGGTGGGGCCAAGTAAAGGTCTTTAGGCTACTGGGTCTAAAGGGCTCTTCTTCTCTCCTCATACAGGAGCGGCTTTGCTCTTCCACTGTGTTGAGCTTCATCACAGGCTCAAAGCAATAGGCTCAACCAATCACAGACTAAAAATCCCAATTATATGAACCAAAATAACCTTTCCTCTCTGTAAGATAATTCATCTGAGTTGTTTTTAATGATAATGTGTTGTGGAGTATTATTTTGCCTAGGTTAAGATGGTTACATCTGTTTCTGCTGCAAAATATTATTTTAACTGTGTAAAGATGTTACTTTTGTTTATGCTACATTTGTTTAATGTGTAAAGATGTGTCGCATCTGATTCATCTTGCCTTCCTAAGGCACCTGCCTAAGGAATCTAATAAGGAGCTGAAAGTCCAATAGTAGAGAAGGATAGGCAGGGCTGGAAGGCAGAGAGAGAATACACTGGAGGAGAAATCTAGGCTCAGGAGGAAGAAGAATGAGAGAGAGTAAGCAGCCATGAGAAGCAGTGACTTACAGAAAACAGAAAGAAGCAAAAACAAACAAACAAACAAACAAACAACAATAAAACAACCCTGTGTTGGTTGAAGAGGAAATGGAATGAAACAGAGGAGAAAGAAAAAGTCTTCTCATTCTTGTTCAGCAGCCCATGGAACCTGCCTTTATTAATTCAGTGCACCTGAAAGTTGAGAAATAAGAGCCCAAGCTGGACACCAAGCAAAAAAGGAAAGGGGACATTATTGATGTTTAAGAGACTTAAGCTAAATAGTGCAGTCGTGTAGTCAGTAAACTATTAAAACTGAGCACAGTATTAGAATAAAAACTTTACTCACAAGATAAAGATCTATTTCATTAATAGAGAACATTACTCTGTAGACAGTTACCTTGAGCATGTTGATTACTTTTGTTTGTTTGTGTGTATGTGTCTCATGCAGTCCAGTCTGACTTTGAGCCATAGCCAGTCTTGAACTCGTGATCCTTCTACTTCTGCTTCCTAGATGCTCAGATTATAAACATATGGCACTGTGGTAGGCTTTAGCAGGGTGAGAAACAGTTTGCTTTTGATGATATTTTTGTTTTGATTCTATGACTCCATCCCAGGACCTCCTGCTTGCTTTTAACTGTGACCCCAGTCTAAGCAGTGTGATTAAATAAAGAAATACTACACTGAAAAGTTAAATAAATTTGAGAAATACTTTATAAGTTCCAGTATTACTCAATGTATATGTACATGTTTATAGTAAAAAAAATTAAAAATACAGAGAAGGTTATGAAACTCATCCTTTACATTACAACTCAGTGGTAACCTTGATTCGTATTATGGTGTATCTAATGACATCTGATTTCTAAAGATTAATTTTTATTTTTAATTATGTAGGGTATTGGGGGTGCTTATGTGCATATGTCCATAGATTGGAGATACAAGTGCTGTGAGTCACCAGATTTGGATGCTGAGAACCAAACTCAGATCCTCCACAAGAGCAGTTGCCATTCTTAACCACTGATCCATCTCTCCAGTGTCTCTAATGAGATTTTAAAAGTCAGTGCATATTTTATATTACCTTGTTCAAGAGCAGGAGAATTCTGTTCTTCCTCATTTCTAAAGAGCTACATTTGCTGAGATTCACTCACTGCCACTGTAGAGGAGAGGCAGCAGACAGGCAGATAAAGGGTTTCTATTGATTGAACTAACTGTGCCTCTTCCTATTGGCAGAAATACTCCAACTGTCTTTGTTTTGGAGGAGGTTGAGGGTGCAAGAGCTTTTTAACTTTACAGTTAAAGAATCTGGTCTTTCCTGAACTTTGACATTGTTAACTTGACCTATTTAGATTTAATTGTAGACAAAGCCTAAAATTACTTCAGAGAATTGCCTTGATAGATTTGGGCATGTCTATGGGGGATTATACTGGTTATAAATTGATGGAGGACTGCCAAGATCACTTGTGTGGCACTGTATCAGGTTCCCAGACCTTAGCACAACTAATTCCTTGATGGAAGTATCATGAAGGCTATAAACTCTGTAGTAGATAGCACTACCTGCCAAAATAAAAACAAAGAATTAATCCATCAAAGTACATAGTTCTGAGAAACTATCTAAATGTACTAACCTTGATTTTTTTAGCTTCTATAATTCTGCTTATGGATAACTATTCTTGTTAATTGAAGTATGGCAACCCAGAACATGGCTTTTATGCTTAAAAGCTCACCCCAAGAAAGGCTCAGTGGTACACTGAGATCCCAGATAACTAATGTAGTTGTCAGCCAGCAAGACTTTCTATTTGCTTAAACCCATGTCAGAGCAGTCTTCTCTGGTGGATACCTCACAACAGCACCATCACCTAGACAGGTGGTCCTGAGCTGTATAAAGAAAGCTAATTCAGGGCCTGGAGAGATGGTTAAGAGCACGGACTGCTCTTCCAGAGGACCTGAGTTTGATTCCCAGTATCCACGTGGCAACTTACACTATCTAGAACTCTACTCTCAGGAAACCCAACACTCTCTTCTGGTCTCTGCAGACACTAGGCATGCATGTAGCACACAGATATACATACAGATAAAACACCCATGCATATAAAATTAATTTTTAAAAAAACTGAAAAAGAAAACTAGTTAAGCATGAGGCTGAAGTTGAGTGTATTAGTTCATTCCTTTAAAACCAGCGGAGGCAACAGATCTCTGTGAGTTCAAGGCCAGCATGGTTTATATTAAGAAAGTTCTAGGACAGCCAGGGTTACATAGTGAGCTATTGTCTCAAAAAAATAAAGAAAGAAAACAGACAAACAATAACAAGGCATGAGACTGTGAGCAAAGCAGCAATCAGCATCCCTCCATAGTTTTTGCTTCAAGTTCTTGTTTAAGGTACTGCTCTGGCTTCACTCAATGATGGAGGTTATTGGAGGTTTGCAGTTTCAGGGGGTTAGAGTTCATGACCATCATGGTGGGAAACATGACAGTAGATGGCATGTTGCTGAGACTTTATATTTTGGTCCACAAACATGAGGCAGGGAGAAAGCTAACTGGAAATTGTATGGGCTTTAGAAACCTTAAAGCCCATTGCTTAGTAACATAACTTGCTCCAATAAAGGTACACCTTCCAATCCTTCCCAAATAATTCCACCAACTGAGGGCTAGGCATTAAAATATATGAGCTTGTGGTAATCATTCTCATCTAAACCCCCACAGATAGATTGTAATCTACAACAAGAAATAAATCCCTTTCCTCCCTTAAATTGGTTTGGTCAGAGTGTTTTATATCCACAGAATGAAACTAAAACAAACATTGGTATTGAGAATGGAAGTGTTTCTGGAATGACTTGATGTAGCTTTTATATTTTTGGACTATTTTGTTGTAGGAAAGTGGAAATTTTTAGAACTTTGGGTTAGAAAAGTGGCTGAATGCTCAGAACTTAATGGGCTGTTCTGGGAGGAGCTTAAAAAAAACAACCCAGTAACGCTGAGACAAATGCTGATTGTAAAGACCTGTCTTGAAAAGTTTCAGAGGAAAGTGAAGTCTGTGGGAGATTGTGTTGTTTCATTGTAAATAATTATCCCACCCACTGGTTTAATAAAAAGCGCTGATTGGCCAAAGGCAGGCAGGAAGTACGGGCGGGGCTACCAGACTGGGAGAACTCTGAGAACAGGAAGCACAGAGCAGAATGCCAGAGAGAAGCCGGAAGAAGCAGAGGACAACTATGCTGCTCTAAGGAAAGGTACCGAGCCACATGGCTGAACAGGAAGAATCATGGGTTAGATAAAGGGTAAAGAGTTAGCAAGTTATATGCCTGGGCCTTAGGTTGATCAGCCTAAAACTATTGAAAGCATCTGTGTGTCTCTGTGGGTCTGCGGGTTTGCGGGTCTGCGGGTCTATGGGTCTGTGGGCCTAAACCTTGAGGTTAGGCCTGAAAGTCTGGGCCAGAAACCTCCTACTACAGAAGACTCTAACATTATGACTAAGAACCTGTGTATGCTGATCTACTGGAGATAAAGAATCAGCTTTGATTAACAAGAGATCGGTGCCATTGAGTGAAATTTTATGTTTCATTGGGACAATAAAAAGTATTTTCTCAGAGTTATTACATAGAGTTGGTCTAACAGGAACAGGCTATATTTTGAGTTGCCTGGGTGGTATTTATTTTGAGGCTACAAAATGTAGTGATATATTGTATATTTAATAAAATAGTCTGAAATATCAGAGGACAGAGCCACCCACAAAGCCAAGCCATGAAGGTTAGGGAGTGGTGACCCAGGCCTTTAATTTCATCACTGGAGACGGAGAGATCCATGTGGATTTCTATGAGTTCAAGGCCTAATGGAGTCAGCCGGTGATGACACACACCTTTAATCTCATCACTTGTGATCACATGCTTCTGCTCCCAGTACTTGAGAAATAGCACCTTTAATCCTAGCACTAGGGAAGTTGAATCAGGAAGTTAATAGCTGGGAGGGGGAAGAAAGACAAGGATGGAGAAGGCAAGACTTTCCACTTGACCTGTCACCTCCCTTTTTGGCTGAGAGGATTCTTGGAGACAGGCCTGAGGAGTTGGTTGGGTGACAAGTGGCCATGGTTTGTTTCTCCATCTCTTGGATAGTTCAGCTTTTCCCCAATATCTGGCTCTAGGTTTTTTTTTATAAAACCAAATAGAATTTATACAACAAAGAAGCTTGGTAACCATATGGAAAGGTAAGAGTCTTTATGCAGAGGCTCGAAGAGGTCACTGGAAGAGGTTCATCTTCATTTACAATGTAAACCTCTGGGTTATCAGAGGTGCCAGGACCATGACAGCAATGTGTGTGGAGTGGAACCTACCTAAGGCTGCAATATGAATTGTGTGCTGCTCATAGACAGAAGAGTGAGTGAGTCTCAGATGCTGGACATTGAGCCACAGGATTTGGGTTTATGCTACTGGACTCTGGTTTTGCATTGACTTGATTTTTCCTAGTCCTTTATTCTTCCCTTTTGAAACAAGAAAGTATGCAACTTTTATAATCCATCCTGAAGTTTAGAGACTTTGGAATTTTAAAGGCACATGGAGTTTTTAAAGACTGCACATGTTCTATGTTAGGTTATGTTTTATAGTAGGTAATATTTAGATAACTTAATTGATGTTTCCTTCTTTCCCCAGGGTATCATGTTAAGTTTTTCTTTTTCAGTGAATTTTTCATTTTTTTGCAGCAAAAGGTAGTTGACCTAATTTGCTTAATGTTTTTCTCATATATATATATATATATATATATATATATATATATATATATATAATTTGTGTTTCTTTAGTCTTTAATCATACATTCAAAAAATCCACAGTGGAGGAACTGGCAAAAATAAAAGGACTAGTTTACATACACTGGATGAGTAATTATTTGTAAATCTTTATAAGGAACACTTTTAAATAGAACCAAGAGTGCAAAAACAGGGCTGAGAGCTACCTCAGTTGTTAGCTAGGTGAGCATGAAGGAGAACCCCATTTTAAAAAGCCAGACATGGTGGTGTGTTTATAATTCCCATATTGGGGAGGATAAGACAGATACATACCTGTATCTCATTAGCTGGCCAGCCCAGACTACTTTGTGGGTTCCATGTTAGTGAGAAACCAGGTCTCAAACAAAATGAAACAATGGATAGAACCTGAGAAATAACATCTAAAGTTGTCCTTTGATCTCTGTATGCACAAGCTTATATTGAACAGGTACCTACACTCATGAACATAGCAAAGCACACACATGAAAGGCATGATAAAACAATAATTATTTACCTTCAGATAGGTAATTGTGACATTTTTGGCATCTTTTGTGAAATTTGGGACATCCGGCTAAATTCTGGCCCAGTTTCTCACACGTTCCTCCATTTTGTTCAGGTAACATCTCTGAAGGCAGGTCTCTCTGGTCCAACTCTGTAGGGAGTACAGCATTCACACATAAACACTATTAGAATTTCACCATACAAAGCTAGGAGATGGATAAGTCTGTAAAACACTTACTACACAAGCGTGAGGACCAAAGTTTGTTCCCTAGAATCCTTGAAAAACAAAGAAAATCAAGTCTGGTACATGTCTCATGCTAGAGAATTAGAGAATTAGAGATGGGTTGATCAGTTGGCTTATTAGCCCAATTAGCTCAGCCTCTTGAGGGCCAATGAGAAGGTTAATTTCAGCACTTTGGGGGCAGATGCAGGTGATCTTTAAATTGGAAGCTAGTCAGGGATACATAGTGAGAGCCTATGTACAAACAAAAACCAGAAACACAATGAAAGAAAAACTAAACATAAAATAGAAAAACTAACAAACAAAAGCAAGTAGGGTGATTCCTGATGAACAATAATACCTAAAGATACTCACACATATATGTATGCATTCCTGAAGGACATTAAATAAATTAATTTAATAATAAATAAATCAAAATTAAATAAAAATTGATATCCTTAGAAGCTAGGCATGGTAGCCTATCTGTAATTCAAGCACTTGGGAGGTAGAAGCAAAGGATCAAGAGTTCAATGACAGCTGAGGTTTTGGGGAAATAGTAGTGAGAAAAGTAGAGGGATATAAATTTAACCAGTAGCTTTTTTATATACCAACAGCAATGTACCAAGAAATAAGTCAAGGAAACAATCTCACACCATAGCCATAAAATCAACCTACACCATAACCTCAAAAATATCAATCAATCTTGGAATAAATTTCACCAAAGAAGTGAAAGGTTGACAATGAAAACTTTAAGACACTAAAGAAAGAAGTTGAAAGAGATGCCAGAAGATGGGAAGACCTACCATACTCATAGATTTGTAGGACTGATATTTTGAACATGGTCATGCTACAATCTGTAGGTCCAAAGCTATTTTTCTCCACCAAAAGTTTAGTGTAACTTTCTACACTAGTTGACAAAATAATTTCAAAATTCATCTGAAAACACAAAAGACCCAGGACATCAAAAATATCTTGAATAAATAAAAACTGATAGAAATATCACCATTCCTGACTTCAAATTATACAACAGAGATATAGTAATAAAAGTAGTGTGGTACTGGCATTTAAAACAGAAATTGAAGCTGGGTGGTGGTGCATGACTTTAAACCTAGCATTCAGGAGGCAGAGGCAGGTGGATCTTGGAGTTCAAGAACAGCCTGGTCTATAGAGTAAATTCCAGGACAGCCAGGGCTATCCAGAGAAATTCTGTCTCAATCACCCCTCCCCACAAAGAAGAGTTTTATGACACACATCTTTAATCCCAGTACTTGGGAAGCATAAGAGATGGGTTTCTGTGAGTTTAAGGCCAGCCTGATCTACAATGTAAGTTCCAGGGCTATGTAGAAAGACCCTATTACAATACAAACAAACAAACAAACAAACCAAATAAATCACATAAATAATAAAACCAGATGTTGCCCAGTTAATAGAGAGCCTGGATGTAAGCCCACACTTCTACAAAAACTTGATTTTTTGACAAAGATAGCAAAAAAATACATATTGGATAAAAGATAGGATCTTCAACAGATGATGAGGTCAAACTGAATAGCTACATGTAGAAAACTGAAAATAAATCCTTGTCTTCCACCTTCTATTCTAAATGAATTAAGGACCTTAACATAAAACCTGACGTCCTGAATATGAAAGAGGAGAAATATGGAATATGCTTTAACTTATAGACATAGGAAAGATCTTTCTGAACAGGACCTCAGTAGCACAAGCATAAAACAAGCAATTGACAAATGAGACCTCATGAAACTAAAAAGCTTTTTACAACATCGTTATTCAGATGAAGAAGCAGCCCCTAGAATCTTTACCAGCTATACATTTAATAGAGTTCGTATCTAGAAATATTCTGAATATTTCTGTATATATGTATATACTCAAAAAAACGTAAACAACACGACCCAATTAAAAAACTGAACATGAAGGCTAGGTGGTAGTGGTATAAACTTAATCCCAGCAACGGGGTGAGGTTGGGGTGTAGGGGCAAGCAGATCTTTGTGAGATTTAGGCCAGCCTGGCTTACAGGGCAAGTTATAGGGCAGCAAAGGCTGCACAGAGAAATAGACATTCTCAAAATAAATACAAATGGCAGAAAAGCATTTTTTTTAAAAAAAAAATGTGCAATATCCTTGGTGATCAATAAAATACAAATTAAAACTCAACTTTAAGGGATGGAGAGATGTCTCAGGGGTTAAAAGCACTCACTCACTATTCTTGAAGAGGACCCAGAGTTCAATTCTCAGCAAAATGAACTCCAATTCCAGAGGATCCCTCTCTGTCCTTATGAACACCAGACATGCACATGGTGCACAGATATACAAGTATATAAAATACTCATAAAATCAGTAAAATAGAATAACTTTCAGATTTCATCTTACTCTGGTCAAAATGCCTAAGATTAAAAAAAAAAGACAACAAATTCTGGCATTGATGTTGGAAAGGATAACATTCATTGTTGGTTGGTGGAAGTGTAAACTGGTACAGCCACAATAGAAATCAATGTGAAGGTTCCTTTAAAAGACGGAAATACATCACCATATGATGCAGCTATGTAACCACTGGGCATATTTCCAAAAGTCTCTACATCCTACTATAGAGATACTTGCTTATCTATATTAATTACTACTTTATTCACAATAGTCAGGAAAGAGGCTAGATATCAACCAAGTGATGAATGGATAATAAAATATGGTTTAAATACACAGTGTAATATTATTTATCTGTAAAGAAAGTTTATGAAATTCACAAGCAAATGAACTTATCTGAAAATAATTATCCTGAGTCAAATAACCCAGATGCAGAGAAATGAATGCTATATGTCGATACTGTTTTTGACTCTTAACTGTTTATAAGAGGCCATGAGGGGAGGAGCATATTTTCAAGGAAGAACAGTAGAATTCCTCTAAATTCTTGTCTTTGTACCTGTAAATCAGTGTATCGCTTAACCTTCATCAGAGAAGCTTCTTTCTGCAATGGATTGCTGTTAATACAGAGACCCACAATTGGTCAACATTCAAAGAATAAGAGACCATAGAGTGTGTATTTATAAATGGGACATTTAAATTACTCCTCCTTTATCCAAGACTCGGGAATTATCTCAGATGAGTCAGAATGATTTTGAGAGCCAGAGTGAGAAGATATCTGTAGTGAGTATTTGCTGGGAACATGATAGCACCATAGCACATGTGAACTCACAGTGGCTGGGACTGCATGTGTAAGAGCTACGCAGGGAGCAAACCAGACAGAATCCCAGTGTGGATGGAAGAGGGAATGATGAAGTCCTACTCTTATCTGAAGAATTATTGGCAGCTGGTGGCTGCTGAGTGGAGGGAGATCAAGTTTCTTCAGGGATGCTCTTCCTGAGAGGTTAACCATATGCACTTACAGGCAACAGTGAGTAGACTCAACGTGTGTGGTATGTGTGTATTTAAGAGTACATTAAGTTGGAAGGAGAAAGTGGTAAAAAGATAGGAGAGAAATTATAGGGGAGGGGATGGGTATATTTCATCAAAATTCATTATACATATATAGTAAATTCTCCAACAACAAAAGAGGTATTTTTAAAGTTCAAGGCCAGCCCCCTTGGCTACACCACAAGTTTGAGGCTAGCCAGGGCTATAATATTTAAAGCTATAATTGGAAATATATATATATATATAAATTTGAAAATATTAGAAATTTCTTAATCCAGATGATATTTATTACAGCACCATTCATTTTTGCATTGTATGTACATATATTGTTATTAATAGTAGGTTATTAAACTAGGTGTAGTGGCTCATGCCTAATACACCAGCACTTTCAAAGTGAAGTCAGGAGGATCAGAAGTTCAAGCTCATTCTTAGCTACATCAAAAGTTCAAACTCCCCTGGGTTCCATAAGACCCTGTCTCAAAAAAAAGTCACTGGGTTTAAATTTAGAAAAATCTCTAAAGCAGATCAAATTTTGAGACCTAGTCAGAAGAATTACTAATACATATAAAATCATTGAATGTCAAGGTGGCTTTTTTTTTTTTAGATTTCTTCTTTCCTTTTAATTGAGTTCACTTTTATGTTTTAGCTATTTTTCTAATTTCAGCTTTTAAGATCATTAAGGTCCATCCATGATAGCTTCCTGGCGCACACACACTAGCTTATCCTTAACCACTGGAATTGACAAAAGCTATGTATTAGATTCATATTCCTGGTATCAGAGTACCAGAAATTGGCTTGAAACAGTATAAACTAATTACCCTGCAGTTTTGTATGTCAGAAGTTTGGTATGGGTCTCACTGGGTTGGTATCATGGTGTCAGCAGGGCTGATTATGTGATAATTCTTGAAGAGAAGCCTAGCGTACATTATGTCTAGCTTCTAGAGGCAATCTACCCCTGCACACAAGGCATCCTTCCTTCATCTTCAACATTAGCAAAGTTAGACAAGGCCCTTCTTATGATGCTGTTTCTGTTCTTTCTTGCCCCTTTGCTCTACTTTTGAAGATATCAGATTTTTTGTTTTGTGTAGTTTTTGAGTCTTGCCTGACTTTTTAGGTAGATGTTAATTATCTTGGACTAATATGCAAGAAAGTATTTAAAAGAAAGAATGGTACTCCTCTTTTCATATTGTGTAGCAGCCTTGCATAGCTGCTGCTACATTTAAATATGAAGCACAGAATTTGGAGCATTTCAGATACATCAACATCTAAATAACTTTCTAATCACTCTAACTCCCCCCATACTCAAAGAAGAATGTGCCCAAGGTTCTTGTTGATTCACACATCTGGTGGCCAGCCCTGCTATTCTGTTCAATTCCACCTCTATGATAACTGGATATCTATCTAGCTTACCTGTAAATGTAAACACTAAAAATAAAGACCAGCCATGGTGAAAATAAACTCCGCCACCCAGGAAGAAAGGCAGGCAGATTTCTATGAGTTCCAGGCTAGCCCACATAGTGAGTTCCAGGCCAGCTGTGACTACACAGTAAGACTGTCTCAAATATAAACTAATTAAATAGGACAAAGCTTTGCAATGTAACTCCAAACATTTATCTAGTTATTGTGTTTAAGACCCTGCTTAGTTCAGTCCCTTAAAAAACCAATAAACAAACCTACTAAAACAACATGTACACACATAAAGACCTATGTTACACTATTACCAATACCCATCCTCTAAATATCACACAGCAAGCCCAACAAAAGAGAAATGGTCATTTCCCAGATGAGCAAAGGTGAACTACTGATCAGTCAGGCAGAGGCCACAGGGCATTTATGTGGCTTCCATCATTTTTCTGTACAGGCGGTTAGTAAGGTTAGAAGCTGGAAATGGTGGCATATGCTTATAATACCAGTGCTGGGGAGGCAGAGATAGGGGGATCCCTGAGACTTGCTGGTCAGTGAGCCCTGGGTCTCAGGGAGAGACCTTGTCTTAAGATTTGATAGAAAGCTCCTAACAAATAACATTTAGGGCTGACCTCTGGCTTCTGCATGCATATGTACATATCCATAGGCCCACATACCCACATATTTACCAGCAAATACACGAACATGACACACAAGCACATACCACAAACAAGCAAAAGAAAAAAAGGGAAAGCAAGAGAGAAGAAAAGAAAGAGAAAGAGGAAGAAGGGTCTTTAGTAACTGGCCTTTATGAGGTTCCCATGAATCCTCAATTGCGTTCAGTGTATTTATAATTATTTCTCGAACTCTCCCATAAATAGAGATACTGAAGTTATGAAACAGCTGGAAGACATTGGGAATGTTCCATCTTTGCCCAAGTTTTTCTTTTTTGGTTAGCTCTTTGGATAAAGCTGGGGAAAAGTATGGTTCCATTAAGTCTACATTGGACATGAAGTACGATTGAAAAGTCTGGTCAAATTCTTGCTGCATCTGTTTGAAAATGTAAAAGCTCATGTTGAAGAGAGATTTCACATCCAGAGACAGCTGGTTGAACAGTTTCTCCATTTGTGTCACTTGTAAATCTTCCTCTGTCAGCTGTTCGACAGCAGGGGGATCCTCCACATCTTCACTGAGGGGAAACAGAAATTGGTACATCTTCCTGAGAAATTGCTCCATCTGAGGGGTAGAGTGGAGCAGAGAATAAAAATAAGAATTTTTTTCCTGTTCCACTTATTACTGCAAAATTTTAAGTCATCTTATGGTAGTTATTCTAAATTAAGTCCTACATAAGCGAGGAAAGGGTGGTTGACTTTGAGATGACATATTACCATTCTTATAGCTGGTTTTAACTTTAACTGTGGAAATAGGACCAGAAATTCTTCCTGCATTAGATTTTCTCACAGAGGGCTAAAAAGGCCAAAATATAGTAGAAACGATTACCTGATATTTTGGCAGCAGATGGCAGGTCATTGACTACAGGCTACTGTTAAATTTGCCTTGAAGCTATAAAAAATGCTGTTATCTTTTAGCTCTTAGGTATTATTGTTTTTGTTGCTATTTAGTAGAATGCTACTGTCTTTATACGTTGTTGCTTGTTATCTCTAAATTAATCCATAGAAAGAAAAAAATGAACACATCTACACTGAGCCATAGATGCCAGATATAGCTTAGGGATGGTTATATATATTAGGTTGCTTAGTGAAACTTGTAAATTAACAATGATAATATCCAGCCTGTTATAGTCAAAGAAATAAATGAAGCTCTAGTCACAGAAATTTGAGTATCATCCAGTGGAAGAAGACTGTCCAGCAGTCACATTATGTGACATCTAGATATGAGCAGACTACAGGTGTCCACAGTACTAGAATGTGTTGAGTGTCACCAGCTATGGGATATTACTTATAGAGCATCAGCTACCTGCTGTTTAAACAATTATCCAAAAATCTGTATAGGACCTATGCTTTTCCCAGAAAGAAATCTGGATAGACTGCCTACCTCTCCTCTGCCAGCTTTTGTTTACTGATTCCATCCATAGAAATAAAACTTTAAAGCTGGACAAGGTGGCACATGCCTGTAGTTCTAGATCCACCAGGGACTCAGTGGGGGGAGCATCACTAAAGACAAGGAGTTGAGATAGGGAGCCCTGTATAACAGAAAGACCCAATCTCAGAAAACAACAACTACAAAAAAGAAGCCCCAAGAAAAGTTTATAAAGTTACATGTCTGGCCAAAATGAAAATGACCTCCAAATCTCGTGTCTTCAGCACTCACCATAGCTGTAAAATATAGCAGATGCAATCAGCAATGTCATCAAATTAACTTGGCATATTTCTTAACCTAGCAACTTCTCTTTTGTAGTTAAGGGTGGCCCTGCTAAGCCAGATGCATACTATAATTACTGTATATGCTAATACAAAGAGTAAAATTCCATCCCATTTTATACATGGTTCACTTCTCAAGGTAGGGAAGAAAATCTGGGCCAATCAAAAAAAATGTACTGGGGCAGATCGTCATCCTCTGAAGTCCCTCTGCCTAGAATATAGCCAAAGGGCATAAAAAGAAAACATGTCAGTCCTTCAGGACACACATAGATAAGACAAAAGTAGACTGAAGGTATTCACATTTGTACACAAATACATAAAAGGAAAAGCACCTTGTAATAAAGATGATGTGATGTTGCAGGTCTGTAATCCCAGCACTTGGGAGACTAATGTAGGGGGATCATAGACTTAAGGTCAATCTAGGATACATCTCCAGTGGAGACTTTGTATCATAAATCAAGGGAGAGAGAGGGAAGGAAAGAGGAGGGCACAATGAACCTAAGTGTTATGACACACATCTGTAACCTAGCACACAGGGAATGGAATCATGAGAATCAGGAGTTCAGGGTCGTATGTGGCTACATACTGAACTTGAGAAGATCTGGATTATAGGTAGAATTGGAAGTGTGAGGAAGGGAGGGAAGGAGGAATAGAAGGAGAGAGGGAGGAAGGAAAAGAAAGAAAGATTCAAAACATGATATTTAAGATAAAATATTAAATAAGATTGAAATAAAAGACTGTAATACTATAATTGAAAATACAGCTAGACATGTTTATTGGAAGCCTCCTCAAAAGAGGACACATAAGACATGACCCTTGCCATCAAAAGATTTACTATCTACTTGAAATATGTCCACAAACAGTGAATACAGGGCACCTCTATGGGAGTCGCAGAGTGTAATTATAAGGAGACTAAACACTGATGGTTATTCTAACTATAAATTGTGCATGCACAGTGATATATTACACTGATGTTCTAGGTCATATGAGGACAACATCAATCATTTCCATTTTAAATATCAACATAATTTAAAAATCAAAATAGCCTGGATGTTTTAAGAATCCTAAAACAGTGAGCTCTTTTCCTCTTACCATATTTTTCACAGAGGACCAACCAGGTTGGCAAGCTGTGTAAAATCTTATGCAGTTACTTTTCAGGCATGGTCTGCATTCATCCCAGGAATCCACAGAAGATGCCTGGCATAACTTTTCTTCTTCCTCTAAACGTTCTTGCACTTCATTCATGAGTTTCAGAGCCTCCTGTTTAAAATGCACAAGCACAGGTCTCATTTCCATTTTCTGAATCTATGTACACCTTAGTTGGTTTTCCCTTTCTAAGTATATATTGGCACTAGGGGTTGTCAAATTAGCTCGGTTGATAGAGTGCTTGCATTGCATTGACAATGCCCTAAGTTCTACCCCCAGAACTACCTAAACAGACATGGTGGCACAAACCTGTAATCTCAGCTCTCAGAAGGTGGAAGGGCAGGATTGAAAGTTAAAGTTATCCTTGGTTACTTAGTAAGTTCGAGGCCATCTGGCTTCAACAGAAAGTAAGTTTAAGACCCTCTAAATGACTACAGTCCTCACTGCTGAGCTGCCACAGTGATTTCTATCCAATAGTCTTCTGAATGAGTCTTTATTGAAGGCTATGAAAATCACATTGTCTGTTCTTTTGTTCACCAAGTATTTATTGAATACTTACTGTATGATAAACATTGAACTAAATGTGGATAAGCCAATAGCAAAGACATCATCCCTATGGGAAACCATGGTGATTAACTTTTGATTTCTCTATCTGTTTCAGTTCTGCTCTGGAGGTCCCCACAGCTCTACAGCAAAATATTAACAAACAAACAAATATAGATAGATAAATAAATGAATGAATGAATGAATGAATGAATGAGTGAATAAATAAATAAATAAATAAATAAATAAATAAATAAATAAATAAATAAAAAGTAAAAGTAAAAGTTTAGAAATGGCCTTTTTTCTTCTATCGTTGATTTGATTCCTGGCCTCACTTTACATGTGAACTTCTTGCCTGAGATAGAGTTCAGAAGAATGAGGGCTATACCAGGCCTCAGAGCCAAGGCAGCTCTCAAGTGACAAACACATGGGAGAAGATTTTTGTTCTTAAAACCATTTTATTATAAACCTTTGTTTGATTGCTTTCTAAAACAGGGTGTCAATATGTAGTCCAGCTGGTCCTGATCCTCCTGCCTAAGACTCCTACATGCTGGCATTATGGGTATTATCACAGATCGTGTGTGTGTGTGTGTGTGTGTGTGTGTGTGTGTGTGTGTGTGTGTAGTGTATGTAAGCCTATGTGTTTGTGTGTGTGCATATGTATGTATGGAGGCTAGAGGTTGAAGTTCGGTGTCTTCCTCTATTGTTCTTTTGATACAGGGTTTGTTGACTAAACTCATAGAGATCTGCCTGCCTCTGCCTCCCAAGTGCTGAGATTAGAGGTGTGTACTACCAATGTAATAAATGAAATTTTAAGAATAAAATTTCTACAAGTTGTTTGGATTTTTCAGGACCTGAAATCCACATTTGCTTCCTTAGTCCTCACAAGAATATTCTTTTCCTAGTATTGCAGCCGTAGCTTGTAGTAGGTGGCTTAAGAAAATAAGAACAACAGTAAGTCAGTGAGACCCACATGCTCATGTCTGCAGGCTTCTTCCAGGTACATTCATGCTAGTGTTGAAGTGATATGTTAATTAACAACTTCACCCTCGCCTTTCTTAGCTGTAAAATTCAAAGTGTGATTAAGACAGATTTTTGAAGGATTCCATGAGATGATGTGTTTTGTTTTAATGACATTTACTGTCACTATTCCCAGATGGCCAGACTCTAAGCCCATCAGGGAAGAACCAGCACGGGACTTTCCACATTCTCCTAATGAGGAGCTATATTAGATTTCCTCACCATCTTTTGATTGCTGTCAAAAGCGGTTGGGGGAGGGTTTGCAGCTGCCAGATGGGCCATCTCTGTCCTGCCTGGTAAGTGACCATTACACAACTTAGTGGTCACTTGGCAGATTCTGCCCTCACCACTTTATGGACTCCCAGAGATCACAGTGCTCAAGCAGATAAGATTCTAGAAACTGTCTGGAGTTCATTGGCTCCAACTTTATAAGAACATAGGTAAAGATATAGTTGTGCATTGGAACTCCACTGGTATTTTTTCTTAATTATGCATGTGTATGTGTGGTATCTGTACACATGTATATGTGTGGAGTTTTCCTCTAATGCTAGGGTTTTGGTCACATGCAATTTTACGTTGGTGCTCTAAACTCAGATCTCCATGTTTGTGCAGCATGCACTCTACCAACTAAACTACCTCTCTAGACACCCCCCATTTGTGCTTTTTAGTTAATAATTTCACAAAAGAGAGGTTGGCAGAGGAGAAATAGGGTATTGTTTACCAGCATGGATCTCAGCTTTTGCAAAATGAGAACAAGTCTGGCAGTGATGCACAGCATTCTGAATGTCATTAACACTACTAAACTGTACACTCAGAAGTGACAAAGATGGATGTGGGAGCAGAGCTTCGTCATAACATGAGGCTCAAACTTTTATCCTCAGCACCAAAAAGATGGATTAAAACAAGAGAGCAAAATGGTGAATTTCACATAAACATATTTTTCCAGAATTTCAGCATTTCTTTAAAAGCAAAAAGTATCTATCACCATTAACATTTAAAATATTTTATATTTTTTAGTATTTATTTAGTTTTGCTTTGAGATAGGATCTTACTTCTGTAGCCCAGAATGACCTAAAACTGAATATGTAGTTGGCCGTGAACTTGAGGCTCCTGCCTCAGACTCTGAATACTAGGATTACAGGCATAAGCTACCTACCCAAATTTTCCAAATTATTCTGTTACAGTTTTTATTTCTGTGCTGATTAAAGGTAACCTTGAAATATAACCTCTAGAAAATATTTGTTTTAAATGTGTATTGTTAATGTTATTCAACTCTGAAGTATGTAGCATCTATAGTTTTATACAATAATTTAGGAATATTTTTTCACATCTTCCAAGTACATTTGAATATGACATTAATTCTCTATTGGAAAAATACATATCTGAGTTGTAGTAATATGTATAGTTATTTTATTTTAAAAGATAGATTGGGGAATGTGGCTCAATGGTAGAGCTCAGCATTTATTATAACCCTAGCATCTCAAAAGCTAAAAATAGGAAAGTAAAATGGGATTGGGTGTAGTTCAGTAGTAGAGACACCTGTTACAACCACTGACAATGCTAAAAAATAAATGTAATAAAATGGGCTAGGGTGGTGTGATATTTAATAAACTCCAGTGTCTGTTAGAATGCTGTCAGACATTCCACATGCAAACTGTGTGAGGACCTTTATTTTATAGGTATTGGCCATGGATCCCCTAGTTCTCCGTTTATTTGCCTTCTAATTGTACAAGTGAGGTAGATGAACCAAGTGGACAAATTTTTATATAGTTGTAACTAAACTAAGTCTGAATTTCTAAACATGTTTATTTACTTGTGTATGCATGTGCATGTGGAGGTAAAGGATAGCTTGTGAAAGTCTAGGAACTGAACTCAGATCAGGCTTGGTGGTAAGTGCTTTTATCCCCTGAGCCATCTTGCTGACTTGCAACTAAAATAACTCTTAAAAAAAAAAAGAAAGTTAGGAGGCTTTAAAAGATTCTTGCGGGGGGGGGATAAATCTAAAGGTAAAGCTTCTCTAGAGGTAATTTAAGGGCAGTAGTCAAGAAGTAGGCCAGACTGACAGTCCTGCATGTTAAGCTCGTTATTGGCCATGTGACAGGGTGAGACATGATCTAATCAGATCTGGCAAGTCCGATGATATTTTTAAACAGCCAGAAGATTACTCAAAATTTAGAGTTTAAAGCTGAGTATGAGGATACATACACATAATTCTAGCACTTAGGAAGCGGAATTCAAGGCCAGCCTCAGTCACAGCTGGGTTACATGAGACCCAATAAATAAATAAATAAATAAATAAATAAATAAATAAATAAATAAATAAATAAATAAATAAATAAGTAAGTAAGTAAGTAAGTAAGTAAATATAAATAAATAAATAAGTAAGTAAATAAATAAATAAATAAAAAAAGTTAAATTTAAAAAGAAAAGAAATATTGAGTTTTTAACCATTATTATCATAAATTTATTTAGAAGTTGTGTTTAATTAATTATTTATTTTTAGTAATGGGAACTACAAACCACTGATCTAGTCAAAATCTCTCCAAACACTTTTGACTCAATATCTTAAATGAGATTAAAGTGAAGCATTTTGAGAAAGTAGGTAGGTATCAATCCCGAAATACTTGTGCTCAAGGTCTTGTAAAGATGACAAGAAGATGTAAAGCTTACTCCAGCTTTTCCAATCTAACCTGCTGTCCAAAAAATGTGACATGGGGAAGGAAGTCACTCATTAATTGCACATATTTCTTGTTGCATTTTTATGGCAGGAATATTGTTAAGAACAGTTAGTTTTCAGTGATGATACCTGCTTTTCTTCTTTGCATTTCTTCAAGGTAGTCATCAGCTTTGCATGCTCCTCCTCTCTTCTTTCCATCATGATTTTCATCTGCTTAATGCCAATCAAAGCCTTCTTCACCTCACCTTCTATGCCTGTCTCCCCCACCTCTAGAAGACCTAGAAGATAGGTTGGGGGTTTCTTTTAACTTGATCAGAAAACAGGAACTACCAGTTTTTGGTGTCTTCCGTATAGCAACTTGATTGTTCTTGTACAGCTCTTCTCTAAAGCACTTCATGACAAATTAGCTACCAGTGGCTACACTGACCTGCCTTTTTCTTAAGTAGGAGCTCCTGAACAAATCTGAGCTTATTTGATATCAGCCTTGTCATTTTCCACAAGCCCCATTTTCCTTTATCCAGTTTTATTTTATCACTGGAGACTTGGGTAATTTTTTATTAGAGAAAAATCTGATTTTTTTTTTTACAGTTTGTATGAAACACTCAGCAGAGTACTACAAATACAGTGAACAATATCCCCCCTTTCAGTTTTAATTACCTTCCAAGAAGCCATAAGACTAAGAATGTATGCTATATAACATATACATAGTAACTTAATAGAAGTCTCTTTTGTGTCATTAACTGTCCCTTTGTGGGTTAAAAAAAATCACTGTCATTCTGTCTTCTCTTTAGCCAATGTGGCATCCTGATAATGTTACTCTTATCTCTGAATTTAATTACAGGCTTCAAATCAACTTCATCTTAGCTAACTTGTTAGCTAAATATTAAATGCCCCAAATCTATATCACCAAACAAAGTTAATGGGCACAGAATAACCAAATTCTCTGTCATGACAACCCACCCCTTGACTAATATAAAATAATTACAGAGATTAATGTTTAAAAGTTTTTAGATGCTAGGAAAGTATCTTGCTATTTATTAAAGATATGAAGAGGAAATCAAACATTTGGATAATACAAAAATATGCAGGCAAAAAGTTGGCAAGATTTATCTGCATGATTGCAAATATGTGAATACTGGCTCATGGAGACTTATCGAAATTTCCTATTTTTTATCAAGATTTTTGATATCATGAGAACTTGATTTAAGTGCCTGGAGAACATTTCATTATGAAATGTAATGAATACAGTTATTTCTCAACTGCAAGTCCTTATAAACACCAGCATGACTGGCAAGCAAGCAAACAGGGCAGGGCCAAGCATACTATTCAGGTTTCCGTCTGTAGCAGATGTGTCCTTCCAAGTAGGTGCACTGTGACAAAATTTCAGCCATAGCAGATACACAGAAAGCACCAAGAGGGGTAGCTTCATGGTCCGGTGTTCCTACAAAGGGAAAATCAGCTTGCGTTGATACCTTTCTTGAAGCTATCCTCTTGCATAGCAATTGAAAACACATGGTGCTCCAAAGCACTCATCTGCCAATTTCTTTTTATGAATTTAGAGAATTCGTGCTAAAATATCTGACATATTAAGAAGCATAAATTACGAGTTCAAAAGCCAAACAAAATTTAGTCTATTTTGTTTACATTTTTCTTGACAATTAACTGTGCACTACTATGTCTAACTTGATGAACATAAACACTAGGACAATATGGGCCACATAGCACAAGACCCTGGCAACCTTAATAAGCACAATAATAGTAATGTCATCTGCTAAAGTACTTGAAAGCCAAGCCAATGAATAATAGTAATCATAGAGTACAAATTTCATTTTGTATTTTCTTATCAACAGTAAAGGTGTCTAAAAACTTAAACTATGCCAAGAAGACTTTCTATATCCAAAATTCTTGATCTTCCTGACTCCATCTCCAACGTACTGGGATTGCAGGTGTGATGGCATATTCTCATACTTCTTACAAAACCTATCACCATATATGATATGCAGTTACACTTTTCTGAGATGACCTGTCTTTTAAATGTAATTTGATTTACATTAATTATAAATATCTTAAACACAATACTTTAAAATTTATCAAGACAGGATAAAAAGCAATCATATATATGTATGTATATTTGGTTTTGTGAAACAGAGTTTTTTTGTATATCTCTGGCTGTCCTGGAACTCCCTCTGTAGACCAGGATGGCCTCAAACTCACAAGATCTGCTTGCCTTTGTCTCCCAAGTGCTGGGATTAAATGCACGCACCATGCACCATGTATACTATCTTAATTTCTCAGAAGGAATGTTTATCTACTTTAGGCATATCTATTATATTAAATAATACCTGTTATATTAAATAATATCTGTTATATTAAAACTTCACTAATAAATATTTGAAATATCTATCTCATACACTAATAAAAAAGCAGCTATGTTAGTAATAATATAGTAACCATATTTTATATGACATATGAACTGTATTCTTTCTGTTCATGCCCCACTTAACAAACAAAACTTGGAATACTGTATATTTACCATTGATATTGCATCTCTCCCCAGAGAAATTGCCATTAACTTCTGGAAGGGGCTTCACTTTTCTCTGATGTGACTTTCATCTGTGTCAGAGATTTAGCCTTGTTCTGTATATTTGATGACACAGTTCTTAATCCCATTAAACAGATATTTTGAGATTAAGACTGTGTAAAATTTGGTAGTACTTAAAATGGAACACTAGAGGGCAGGCTAAGCACATAACCAGAAACAATAACCTTTTCTACTTTACATAAATGTGGGTGGGTTTGTGTTTTTGTTTTGAGTTAGAGTCTCACTAGATAGCATTGGCTGTCCTAGAACTCCCAAAGTAGACCAGGCTAGCCTCCAGCTAATAGAGATTGACCAGCCTCTGCCTCACCAGCATGACAGACAACAAATATGGTTTTATTTGACATTTATGTTTTAGCCAAAGTCTCCTTGAAATCATAGGTAGGCAAAGATGACCTTAAATTCTGAGTCCCTCAACTCCCATCTCCCAAGTAGCTCACACAGGCCTGAGCCACTGTGTGTTCTGGTTATTCACCTTGTTTGTTATTTGGACCATAAGAAGTTTAAAATCTTATAAGACTAAAGAAAAAACATGTTTGTTTTTTTTTTTAAAGTGCTATAGTTCAATAGTCACATAACTAATACTACAGACATATATATGCATTTAGACACATATACATATGTGCGTGAATGTGAAAGTTAGAAGGGAGGTCAGTGTTTTTTCTCAATTATTCTCCACTTTATTTTTGAGTCAGGGCCTTTCACTAAATCTGGAGGTTCCTGATTCAGATCCTGTCTCCCTGCCTTCTAGCTTTTTACTTTAGTGCTGGTGATCCTAACTGAAATCAAACACTTTACCAAGTGAGCCATAGCCAAACAATGTTGTTTATTTTTTTGAAACAGGATTTCACACTGTAGCCCAGGCTGACCTCGAACTCCCAGCTTCTACCTCCTGATTGCTGGCATTATAGGGGCATACTACCACATCCATCTTAAACGCAATAGTTCAGACTCACTACATTTGATAATTGATTAACTGAACTTAAATGCTCTTGCTAATTGACCTGAAAACAATAGCCAGCTCTAGAATCTACAACAATGAATTCTCTGGCAGGATACTTATGGGTCTCTTTGTAAACTTGAGAAGCCAGCCCATCCATACATACCATGTGCTCAGCACTTTTCTGTCAGTGCAGAACCACACAGTTGTAAATTGGTAAAGTTGACTTTTGGGTGCCTTTAGAAGTTGATTCTTATAGGACTGAGCTGTGTTTCAGTTAGTAGAGGGTTTTCTAGCATGCAAAAAGTCTTATATTTGATCTCAGAACTTCATTGATGACAAGTACTAGTTACTTTGAAAATAGCTTGAGGTTTCTATGAAAGCTCTTCCTCTAATTACATTATCTATTTTCATAGCTGTACTTTGTTCTTAGGATTAAGTAGTACTTCATGGGAATCAAGTTACTTTCATAATTAAAACATCATATGCTTGAGATTTAATGAATTATAAAAATATTAACAATAGCTTGTCAGTACTTAAGTAGATCTTGAAGCAAGGTCCTTTTAATTGAAAAAAAAAAAAGATAACAAGGGTCTGGGGAGAGAGCTCGGTAAGATAGCACTGCTCTTACACAGGCTCTGGGTTCAGTTTCCAGACCCCACATAGCTTCTCACAGTTCTAGTGGATATTATGACTCTTCTGACTTCCATAAGCACTGTAACCATGAGGTACACTGATCACATGTAGACCAGGCACCTATACACATCAAATAAATGATAATAATAATAATAATAATAATAATAATAATAATAATAAATTTTAAATAATAAAGATAACAAGAGAATATCTGTGGTATCAACTGGGAAGTAGAGAAATTTTGCAGACATACCTTTACCTCTTAGACTATTTTGCCAAGTTTAGGCTTGGACATAATTGTGACTATGATGGACTTGATAATATGTCATCCCTGAGTTAGGCTTGCCCACTGTTTAGATGTAGTTTTCCCCCATTACCTCCCAAGTTCATGTGTTAAAAACTTGGTCTCTTGCGGTGTTGAGATGGATATTCAAGAGATAGAAAAAAAAAAAAAGACCTGGCTTGGGGTGGTAGTGCAAACCTTTAATCTCAGCACTTGGGAGACAGAGGCAGGTGGATTTTTATGAGTTTGAGCTCAATCTGGTCTACATAGCAAGTTGACAGCCTGACCTACATTGAATGACCCTGCCTCAAATGAAACAGAAAGACCTGGGGTTGTAGCTCAATGTTAGAGTACATTTGTGAGGCCCTAGATTCAATCCCGAGCAACTATGTTCTCCCCCCACCCCCAAACACACATTATACAAAGTTCACTCAAGTTCAAGAGCTGTCAAGATAGTTCAGCAGATACAGATGTTTGCTGCCAAGGCTGACAACCTGAGTTTTAACCCTGGTGGGGGTGGGAGTGGGGGTGGGGGTGAGGGTGAGTAGCATGTAGTCAAAGAAGGGAACCAATTTCCATAGGTAATCCTCTGGCCTCCACACAAATGGTCAATGGTACCTCCATTAAATAATAATGTAATGATGTTTTTTTTTTTTTAAAGAAATCAAGTTCTGTGAAAATCATAACCATGCGGTTGATTTTGTACGTTTAGACCACAGAGTTCCCATGGAAGAATGAGAATGTTCGGGAGAAACAATGTTAGCTGTTACTGTTGGCTATCAAGTTTGCTATCATGACATACTTGATAAATGATTTGGAGTAATCTGTAAGATAAAGAATTTCAGATATCTCATCCTTTCATCAGAATTCCTGAGTGAGTCAAATTATTTAATGCAAATAAAAATGTTTTATTGAATCCTAAAATATAATATAATTGAAAGTGGACCAAAATCCTTTTATAAAATTAAAATTATTTTAGGATCTTATTACATGGTTGTATTAAATTCAGCCATTAAGATTCCAAGATGTCAGTAGCAGAGCATTGAGGGAGGGGTGCAAGTGGCAGGTGCATGAAGCTTGAGAGATAAGTGCCTTTTCCAAGGCCTAAGAACAGCATTCCTTTTAGAAAAAAGATTGAGAATAAAGGTGGCAACAAGCTCAGAAACAAATCCAGGACACAAACTGGGCCAATATTCAGAGCTTAGTGAAAGAAGGGTGGTAATGAGTGAAGAGACAGATAGATGTAGTTTAGGGTGAGAAGGCGCCCATGACCACAGAATGTGGAGCTACACCGGAGCTCTTCCCTAGACATGTGCTCTAGTGCAGCATCTAACATTGATTACATCAGTACTCATTGCTAGTGCCATCTACTGTCACAGTAGCAAAGCTTTAACCCTCCTTCTTGTCCATCCTTCTCTGTGCTGTGACTACATCTGATTAAAGTTGGTTGGTGAACTCAATTATTGCACAAGTCTCTTCACTTGTAAGTTCCCAATAAAAGTCAGAGAGATTAGAGGACACTCACTCACTATTTCTTTCTTCTTTACCAGTCATAGCCCACCACTAGAAGGAATGGCAGGACTGTATTCTCCGCCCTGGGCAGCAGAGTAGGTTAAATGATTATAGCAATTCTAAATTACATAGTGCTCACACTATGAAAGCCTGATCTACAGAAGAAACTGCTCTAAATAGAAATAAGCAACCAGTTGCATCTGAGAGAAATAGAAAGAAAATCTTAATGACTGAGAAATACATAGAATAAAACAAATAGATTAGAGCAGTGCTGCATATAATGCAAATAAAATTTAAAAGTTAAATAATTCACTTTTAGAAAAGATAAATATAATTGAAAGACATATAACTACTCTGACTTTGAAAAAGTGTGAGCCATTCTCTGGTAGAGATCTAGGACTAATAAAATGCTGTTTGACCATACCCCTATGTGCAATGTTTGCTGTTGAGACCTTAAACCTGCAACACACAGCTACAGCCAATGGCTCATGTCTCAACCCTCTGAGCTGACTTAACTATGCTGAACAGGATTGAACATATCTGCAAAGGAGAGACTCCTAGTTGGAAATTCAATATTTATTGGCTCAAGCTAACCTTCTCAAATTGTACACCCACCAATCTGGCCTGCCTTCATTCACATGACATGAATTAATACATGATGGGAAATTACAAAAATTACTAACCTTGCCACACTCAGGTCCTATTTCATAATGGTGACTCCAGCATCTCCTTGTCTATTCTATCCTCCTGCAGTGTAACAAGAAATTATTCCTCCTATTCTGGTCTGAGTGCAGAAGCCAATGCTTCACATGTAAATCCTTTACCTGTTTCTGAAATAGATAATTGATTACATAACTGAGATTGCTAATTTTAAAACTCACTGATGGCATAACCCTTTACGTCTTTAGTTGGTTTAATCAAGAAGACAGTAAGGTCATTGCCCTGGGATCGAGGCCACCCGAGGTAATAATATAAGACAGCTTGTCTTATATACATTTTCTTGATGTTTGGAGGTACAGCTGTTCTAGAATTAATATTTATTCCCAGGAAGAAATCACTCCATAAACTTAAATGATCAGTAAATAAAAATCTCTTTAGTAATAGTGTGCATCAAGATGTGGTCAATGCCAATAGAGGAACCAGTCTAAAACAGATTTTGCATTCCATATATGATATTATTGTTAAGTCTCTTTTAGGATCAGACCCCAAGTTGTAATTTAAACAATTTAAATAGGGTCAGGAGGCTGCAAGTGTAGCCACTTGGGCAGATAAAGATTTACAGAGAAACCCATGCATTATAGCATACATATAAAAAAATGTATCAATACATTTAAAAGATGTATCAATACATTTAAAAGATGTATTGTTGCCTTCAATTCTCAAACATACAAAGTACACAGAGCACAAATGTAAAAGTCAAGTAAAAATTAACTATCTGCCTCACCAGAAACTCTCAAATATTCATAGTTGCTTCCCAAATAATTGACTCAGAGGCTTAATATTATAGCAACTGCTAATCCAGTAGCTCAATCATGTTACTATCTAGCTCTTTCACTTAAATTAGCCCCTAATTTTTAATCTATGTTTAGCCACATGGTTTTGTACCTTTTCTCAGTCTAGTGTTCTCATCTTTTGTCTTCTGCATCTGGCTGGTTACAATGACTCATCTTTCCTCTTCCCAGAATTCTCCTAGTCTGGTCACTTTGCCTATATTTCCTGCTTGGCTACTGGCCAATCAGCATTTTATTAAACCAATATGAGTAACAATTCTTTACAGTGGACTAGAGCATTATCTCACACCTATTAGTACTGTGGGCATTGTTCCTAGATCAACAATTCTGATGAGCCATTCTGACATAATAATAAAGCTGCTTCTTGCTTCTGATCATGTTGTCTCAGAGGAAGCACACAATTGCTTCTATGCCGGACAAGAAGGAGTTAATTTTACCCAGACTTCCTGCTATTTGCGTCAGGTCTATTGCATCAATTACACATTTTTTTTTTAATTTATGAATATGGGTGTTTGCCTGCAAGTGCCTGTGTGCAGTAACTATAGAGGCTAGAAGAAGGCATCAGATCTCTTGAAATAGATATTTAGCTACTAGGCAGTTTTTGTGAATGGAACCTGTGTTATCTGTGTCAGTACCCAGTGCTCCTAACTTCTAAGTCATGTATCTAGCTGCTTTTTTATTTAAAATTTATTTTCACACATTTAAATTAAAATGTATTATATTACTTTCCTCCTTCCTTGTCTTCTCTCCATTTCTTCCCAAATTCTTCCCTTCCAATTTCTTCCTTGTTAAATATCTGTGATTAAATTGCACAAATATATGGATAAAACATGCTGAGTCCATTTCTTTTGGTTGTATGTATGTGGTTTCAGAGCTGAACACACAGCACTGCATAAGCAATCAGAAAGCTCATTCCTTCCTGAACTAATTTTCTCACCTGCAGAAGAGTTCTAACCTTAATGAGCATCAGGAATCTAACTCCAATGTGACCTAAGCTGCTTTAGTCAGGAAACACTATCAAAAAATAGAAAACCTAGAGTGTCAATACCTTAGCTGATACTTGCTAGAGCTATGGGTCTTAAGTTCTGGAACTTCAGGGAAGAATATGGACACTATCTTGAACCAGTTACAATCTCCTTTGGGTCTGTGAGCCTCACACCATATTCATCTGACCATGTTCACCTTGGATGACTTTGAAATCCTGAAAGTTCTGCCTCCATTTTATAAATACCATGATTACAGGTCAGTGCTACCATGCCTCACCTATGGTGGCTTCAGCTTCATTTAGTGAGGCATTAGATTATGGGAAGAGTAAGATGAACAGTTAGACTTAACCATACTGTAAGTCAAATATCTCTGTGAGCCTGGGTTTCATCATTTGTAGTATAAGAACAGAACCCTACCCTACTCTCTTGAGTTATAACAGAATTAACAATAAATAGGAAAACTATTTTTCATAGTTGGAAGACTGGACTTTAAGGCAGGAGGGCTGCATTTAATGAGAACCTTCTGTTCCTGTAGTTGGAACTCGAGCCTGTGCCCTGGCTACCCTAATCAGCTAGGCTCCTCCACTCATCCTTCTTATGCCATTTGAACTGTGGGAGCCCATACAGTGACTCAGTTTCCCATACTGACTCACAGAGTAAAAGAGTCACAGTGATTCAGTTATCCTAGAGTTCAAATGAGTTCAGCTTGTTCCTTGCTTTAGCTTTGATGACCATGCGATTAGTCTGATTAACCCCTGGGAAAGAATTTGTTATCTTTCTGCTCAAGCCAGAAGAAGGCACAGGATATGATAGAAACGCTGCCTGCTTCCTGATTCAAGGACAGCATGGAGTTTTTTCAAGATAGTGTTTGAATGCTTGTACTGTTCTTTGTTTGAATACTGGCTTAAAAATGTAACTACATGGGTACCTCCAGGTTTTCTTTTCTATCTCCTATTATATCTTCAGAAGTGTACCTGCCTCTAGTGGCTCTAGTGACTCATTGGCTGGATCTGACATTAAATAACTAAGTTATTCAGTTGCAACATGTCCACCTGTAATGAAGACACTCTGGAAGGAAGCAAGGTGAGCAGATTTCTCTGATGTCCTAGGAAAGATTAATCAATACAGTGAATACCAGGTTAACCAGAAATTCATAGTAAGGCTATTATTTTTTAAAAAAAAAAGAAGTAAAGAATTGAAAAAAAAATTACTAACACTAAAAACATGATATTTATTTAGTTTTACCAATTAGGTACAGTGATGAAATAATAAAGTAATTAATCCATCCTTGGGATCCTAAAAGGTTTAGAGTGAAGGCAAAGGTTAGAAAAAATAAGTAATTTAATGAAGCCATGTAGTAATTGTGGTGATACATTATATATTTAATAAAAACAATATTAAATATCAGAAAACAGATCCATCCACAGTCAATACAAGAGGCTCAGAGAGTGTTAACACATGCCTTTAATCCAAGCAGGGGGACCGACCTGAAATGGTGACCTACACACATATTTCTCTGTTTCTGTGAGTTCAAGGCCTAAACATCAAATATTAGTAGCTCCCAACTTTAATCTTAACTCTAGAATATGATGAATAGTTGAACCCCTCAGGGTAAAGGTGAGAGTGAGGGTGAGGGGTGAGGGTTGTTAGGGTGAATGTGAGGGTGGGGGTGAGGGTGAGGGTAGGGGTTGGGGTTAGGGTTGTTAGGGTTGGGGTTAGGGTTAGGGTTAGGGTTAGGATTAGGGTTAGGGTTGGGGGGAGTTAGGGTTAGCGTTAGGGTTAGGTTTGGGGGGGTAGGGTTAGGGTTGGGGGTTTGGGGGGGTTATGTTTAGGGTTAGGGTTAGTAATATTTTAGAGATGAGTTTATTAATATAAATGTTTCATGGTAAACATGCATAAAATTTAAAAGAATAAAGGATTAATATTTTTTAATAAACATGATCAAAGCATATCTCTGTCAAGCAGGGCTTTATCAAGATATACAGATTTAAATAAAGATTTACTTCATGGCATCTACCATAACATATACGCCATTCACATTTATTTTCTTAGTGTGTTAGTATAGTATCTGGCACAATACCTTCCACGTCTAATACATATCACATGATGAGGAAATACATGATAATCCTCATGTTTTATATAGATGCTTCCCCGTCCATCGATCAAAAGGCCCAATCATCTTCAGCCAAACCACTTATCCATGCTGCAAGTCTACAAGAAGTATGATGAATATTTTAAAGACAAAGTGAATTTAATGTTTGATATATTTTAAAGTTATTATAATGCTATCTTTAAGATTTAGTTTGTCATTCACTTTCCATAAGTTAAGTGTTGACTACAAATGTTTTTTATTCTTCATATTACATTCAACATACATTTCTTTATCACGGCCCCTTTTATAAAATGTTACACACATAAATAAATATGTACATATATACATATGTTCCTAGGCAACTAAATATAATCTTATTAATCCATATAATGAGTGATATGTATATGCATATATACATATATATATAATTTTGTATTGGGCAATCAATTTAAAAAATCATCTTTAATAAATTTATAGTTTCAATAGACTTGAAAAAAACTATATTTGGGTTTTTAAATGCATAAAGACTTACTTAGGAAAAGAGACACTTATTTTTAAAGTTTTACAATAGAAATGAAATAAAATGAAGAGAAAAAGAATAAAATAAAAATAGAAACTTACTGCTACATAAAATAAATTAACATCCATATATGGAAATTACTGTATCTATTAGACAGTAAATATTTGTTTTATATATGTATATATATAAATATATAACACTTATATACATATATGTATTTATATGTGTTTGTATGTTTATCAGTGTATGCATATACGTATTTACCTACATGAAGATTATAAAAATGCCTATGTTGTTAGCCTGCAGCAATCCTTTTTCTGACATTTTTTTAAATCATAGTTTATCTGTGTAGGAAAAAATTATCATCTATATTTCTAAATATTTAAAATTTTTATATTCTCAGTTCTTTTCTAGCCACTAATATCATACAAGACATATCACTTTTGGGTAATAATATAAAATTTATTGTAGAACATATGAAATACTTTTTGATTTGTAGAAATAAATTTCCCAAGAAATGAAAAGGAAGCATATCTCTAAATATTTTCTATGTTAACTGGATAATGCATTTTAGATTTTATTATTAAAGATGAAAATTTAATACATTTGTAAGAAGGACATGCATTACTACATCCCTGACTCTGAGTTAACATGTCTGGGAAGAGAATAGGGCACATACCCAATGTGATACAGTGAACTTCGTATCAACAAAGAGCAGTAATTCTCAAAATGTGTGCCACAAACCTTTTGGTGGTCATGAATCAGAAATCCTGAATATCAAATATTTATATTATAATTTATAACAGTAGTAAATTTAAAATTAGGAAGTAGCAAAAAATAATTTTATGGTTAGGGAGTACACAAAATGTGAAAAACAGTATTAAAGTTTCACAACAAAAAGAAGGTTGAGAACCCTGAATTGGGAAAATAGATACTATTTCAACTCTATTCTACAATCTTCCAATACTAATTATAGAAATAAACTCTAAAATAAACAATTTTGAAAGACAAACATGCAGCAAATTGGTGGTGGTCCATGCCTTTAATCCCAGCACTCAAAATGTCAAGGCAGGCAGATCTCTATGAATTCAAGCCAGCCAGATCTTTAGAGTGAGTTCAAGGACAGCTAAAGCTACACAGTAAAAGACTGGTTTATAAAAATAAATAAGAGGAAAACAAAACAGAAAAATATTGGCTTCATTAGAAATATTTTATGTGAAATTTTCAAGGACTGAGATTAATTAGAAATTGTATGAACTATCAGACATTGGAGAAATGTGTATGGAAAATACTGCAAATCACCTGTGATGCTATATAGTTCTCAGTGAGGTGTTGTATCCTGGCAGGGTTTTGCACACGTGTCACCCCAGCACTTGAGAGATGGAAGCAAGAATGCCAGAAGCTCAAAACCAGTCTGTCATTTAGCAATTTTTAGATCAGCCTTTGTTATTTGATATTGTTTCAAAATAAACAATAAGGATTTTTATATTTTTAAAACATCATAGGAAAACTTGTATTACCACATTAATCATGAAACTATAGAGTAGAAAAGTTAATATATAGTATGACTTTTACTAAATTAAATATATTTAAATATAGGGGAAAGATGCCAGAGTATTTTACTTCTATAAGGAAGAAAATAGCTGAGTTGTCTGTATTATCTGGCATTCTGAGAACAGACAAGCCTGAGTGGCTGGGATAGTGAGTGAATATGTAATTTAAGTTGCATGTACTCCCTGGGGATTATAATTACATTTTCTTTACAAAATACAAAGCTCTCACCTATCAACTTGTTTGATAAACTCAATGTCCAGGGCCCCAGATATCTGTTAGTTCCTCAAGACATAAAGCTAGAACCTTAAAAATGTCAACTAGCTCAGCCATGCTAAACCATTGATTATAAATGGCTCCTTTGGATAATGCCTTTCTCTGGAGCTTATCAGGTATTGCCAATGTGCCCTGTTAGCTGTCAAACTCTGAGTTTTCTTAGTCCTGACTAATTAGACCTCAGAAGCATTCCACTGCCATTAGTAAACTTTGCCAAGTACAATTATTTCATTGAATACAGCATTTGCTTTTAATTAACTTTTCTTTGAGTCCAACTGAAGGCAAATCACTATTACAAGAGAAATCAAAACAGTCAACTACTAATGGACTTTAATATTTAATGCCAAATGAACTAAGAATATTTATGATAAGTCTGTAAATTAATATTTAAACTAAACATAGGTAATTCTATGATTTAGAATTTTGCTTTATATTTTATCAACATATATTTATTGTTATATTAAAACATTTTCAGGCATAATTAACTTTAGTTATGACCTGTTACTTTATAGATATAAATCATTTGATTATTGCATATAATCTCAAGAAAGCCATCCATACTGCCTTTTCCCAGTAGATATAAAGAAGATATATTTAAATAAAAAAATATATTGATTAAAAGTATCTGGTCTTATGTTGACCTTCTTGACCCATATGGGTCATTTCTGCAGGATGATAATTTCTATTAGATAGATAGAAAGATAGATAGATGATAGATAGATGATAGATAGATAGAAATCTATTTTCAGTCTTTTACATGAAACAAATAAGTTTAATAAAAAGCATATATTCTTTAAATTCTGTGAGGAATCATAGCTTTTATAATTCTAGAAAGTACTATGCATACTACCAGGGGAAAAAGGTAATCATCAAGCTTACCCAGCTAAGTACCCTTCTATCTACTATAGCATCCAGTCACCCTAAACTGGTGCAATAGAGACATATAAGTTATGGAAGTAACCAACTACATGTTAAAAATTAAATTTAAGGTCAACTCCATGAATCAGAATGCATACTTAATAGTGCTAAGTGGCATTCATATACAAGAAAACATTTAAAATTCATAACTTCTAGGAGATGAAAAAATTATTTTCCAATAAAATGATACCAAGAATATCAAAGACACACAGCTACTCGGAGCTGCTGACCAACACAAAATAGACTCTGTGAATTTTGTTTTATTTTGTTGGCATGTATGTGTTGTAATTATTTTAATTTTATAATTTTAATCTTCGGGTTTTTTTAAGTAGGAAAATAACATTAAACATGATATATAAGGCTGATGGTGAATTCTGGGAGGAGTTGGAAGAGGGAAATAGCATTATCAAAATATATCCTGTGCAACTTAAAAATAAATAAGTATATGATTATAGACAGAGTCACAGACTGTGTTAAAATACTAAGTGATCTGAATAAAATGCTTATAGAAATAGAATCAACTAAAGGTGGTAAATGGGTAAAAGATAGGTTGTACAATGATAAACCCAAGTTTCTTCAATACAATGCCCTTGTTCTTATTCTATGTAGTGCCTCTGCACATGCAAGGTTTTCTAAGTATTGATAAACACAGAATCCTCTGATTGTATCATAAAACATATATCAAGAGAAGAAGGACAAAAAACAAATCTTTTAGAAGCTGGCAATAAATGTAGTTATAAATACACATTTGAACTATGGAAACAGATTAATTTTTTAAAAAGCTCCAATAATTAATAAGAACAGAATCTTATAAGCAAGGTAGGGACATTGTTTGAAAATAAAATATTTTTGGTACTTTAAAATAATAATTTCTGTATTGTGTTGATAGAAAATATAACCTACTTTGTAAAGAAGTATTTGCTTGATCAGAATTATTTAAGTTATGTGTATGTGTTTTCCATGAGTGACATAAGTGGACCATTGTGTGCAATACTCATTGAGACCAAAAGAGAGCTATGGATTCCATAGAACCCAAGTAACATATGACTGTATGCTGCCAAGTGCATACCTTCTGCTACAGTAGCAAGTACTCTTAACAAATGAGCCATCTCTACAGCCCTAAAATAAAGGTTTGAAGAGGATTCCACATTCAGTAACCTGAACATAAAATTAACTCTTTAAAAGTAAAGACTTCTAGCATAGATTCTTATAGTAATTTGCTACTAATTGTCAGTGACAATTTATAACAATTAAAATAAAGTTTATAAATTAAACCACAATTTAAAACTAATCATAAGAAAAAATCATGGAGTGTGGAGTAAGGGATATCTGGCTTCAAGGCTAATGTACATATTCAGTTTAAAAATAATTTTCAGATTTAGTAACTTTATTAAACAATTGTTAAATATTTTTATTCTGAATTGGATTTCTTTCTGACTTAAATGCTAACTAATAACACAGTTTATCAAAACTCTATCAAATGATATATATGATGCAACTCACAAGCTAGAAAATAGAACTATATACCAGAGAATTTTTTTACACTGAAATTGTATTTTACAGTATTTGAAAGGTTTAAGAGAATCTACTTTAAATCTGAAAGTGTGAACATAACTAATAAGTCCCACTTAGTCTTGTCATTTCAGTTTTCTGAATGATAGTTTATTTCATCCATAAAACAGGTGTAATCATAACATAGACTGTAATAAGTAGCTAAGAAAGACTTTATGGTACAATATCTGTTTTGGACCATAGACCCTGTTCAATATTAAATAGAATCATTAAGACATTAAATGTAAAGTTCTAGAAATAATTTTTAAAATGAAATTGCATTATCTTCTTTGTCATGTGAAAACACTTCATATCATCCCACTTGGTCCAACCTAAGACAAACATTTTGTACTAGAACATCACATTCAGATGTGCACTCTACTCATTTTCAAATTTAAGTAATTATTAAGGTATCAGCATAGATTTTAATGGCACCACAGTGCTTGGGTTTCAGTAACCCTGATTTCACTAAATAATGGTCAAAAAGTTTAAATATCATTTGTTATATCAGTATAATTTTAATTTAGCTAGTTATAATAAACTTTTTGTTGTGAATAATATAAAAATTAATTTATAATAGGTGTATCTGTACATAGATACATTTCTGTAGAGTTTAATAATATTATTGCTTTTAGGGTCCACTGAGGAAGGGTACAGAAATATATTTTTCATAAATAAGAGATAATATTGTGGGGACATATAAAAATAAATATAAATATTTTATTACAAATAAGATATTAAAATAATTATTTATTATTCAAGATTGAATTATTTCTAATTGCATTTTTAAACTCTGCATTCCTTACAGTGTAGATAATTGGGTTTAATATTGGAGTTAGAAGTGTATAAAACACTGCTATGGCTTTATCCAGACTAAAAGTTGTCACTGGTCACAAATATGTATAAATACAGGGCACAAAGAACAAGACAATAACTGTGATGTGGAAGCCACAGGTAAAAAGGGTCTTTTTCCTCCCTGAATAGCTGTGTGTCCTCAAGGAGCACAGAATGACCACATAGAATATCAGCAGCACTGTGAAGGTGATCCCAGGGATTACACTACCATTTGGCAGCAACCAAGAGACCAAGAAGGAAAGTGTCAGCACAAGTCAGTTGTAGCAGGAGGAATATGTCACAACAGAAATGGTCCATCGCATTAGGACCACAGAATGGAATCCACAGAGTAACAAGTATCTGCCCAAAAGAATGAAGAAAGCCTATTATCCAGCATGCCTCCACTAGGAGACAGCAAGTGTGGTGGTTTATCATGGTTACATAGTGCAGAGGTCTACAGATGGCTACATAGCAGTCATAGGCCATGACACAAGGAGGAAAATCTCTGAAGCTCCTAAGAAATGTTCAACAAAAAGTTGTACTATGCAGCCATTGAATGAGATGGCTTTTGTCTCTGACAGCAAATCTGACAGCATTTTAGGGATGATAGAAGAAGAATAGCATGCTTCTATCAGGGATAAAAAAGCCAGAAAGAAGTACATCGGGGAGTTCAAAGTCTCACTACAGATTATGGTCCCCACCATGAGCAGGTTTCCTGTGACAGTGACAATGTAGGTGATGACTAACATCAAAAGTAGAATTCTCTGCAGCTGGGGGTTCTGTGTCAGTCCCGTGAGGATGAATTCAGTCACATTCATTATGTTTTATTTGAATGATGCTGGGTGCTCCAAAATGCTGTGTTAGCCTAGGAAAAAAAAGAATTTTTATTAGAAATACCATGAGAAATTTATTTTCTCATTTACATGAGAGAAAATCATGTTAGTAAAAAAAGGCCATTATGTTTCATGGTATACAGAAGAGAAGAAAGAGGATGTTTCATTTATTTCATAAAAAAAGAAATTACAAAAATTGTCAACATCTTACAAGGGTTCTGCAAGCTTCTTAGATGTAGTCAATAGACAATTTTTAAAAAATTCACACAAGTCAGATGTTTTTCCTCTGTCTTAACCATGAGTTTTTCTAATACTATATTGGGAATTTAATTTTATATAAACTCAAACAGAAACAAATGTGCTATTAAAGAACTTCAGATGAAACTCTCAATTTCAATCCCACAAGAGTTAAATAGTATAAGCATAGTTATTAAGCAATTTAAAATTAATCTAAAAGAAATTATGTATATATATATATATGTATATACTCTATGTGTGTTTTTCACTTAATTGGAGTTACTTAAAAGAAACATGAATTCTAGTTGGTATTTGATAAAAACTCAGAGCCAGATATTGGAGAAAAGCTGGAATAACAAAGAGAAGAACCAGACCACAGTCAATTCTCACCCAGCCAATTTCCCAGGTTAAAAGCTATCTTCATGAATCCTCAGCCTGGCTCGTCACTTCTACAGAATCCCTCACTGTCTGCATAGGCCTGCCTTAGATATCTTCTTTGTACAGTTGTTTCACTTCCAGGTTCAACTCTGCATCAAAAAAATCCTAGGGTTAATATTGAAGGTGTGAGTACTACTATTTGGTAGTTAAGCCTTGAACTCATAGAAACACAGAAAGATCTCTGTCTATGGAGTTATGGGATTAAAGGTGTAGGTCACCACTCAGTCTTTCCAGTTCTAGTATTAAATGCATGAGTTACCACTGTCAGTCCTGTGGTGTGATTAAAGGCATGAGTTATCACTCTCTGACCATCATGGCTTGACTGTGGGTGAATCTGTTCTCTAATATTCCAGGCTGACCTTTTAAAAATATAGTATATATCACCACACTTAAATGGAGTATAATCTTAAAATGTTCTTATTAACCAGATTTATGTAGAAATTTTTAAAGTTATATTCTACATTTATTTTCCATTATGTGCTAGTTATTATATTATATACTATATATTATCTATTATATATCTGTCAGTCTATGATGTGAAATATATAGAGACAAATTGAAAATAAAGGTAAATTCTATTTTCATATTCCTATATGAAGTGAATATGAAGAGGAAAAATGGAATTATGTAGATTATGAGAGTGTATAACTCAATGTGAGAATATTAGTAAAAATAACTCTATTTAGAGTCTTAGGAAAACCATGACTTCTTTTAAGGAAACAAAAGAATTTTTCATTAAGAGGAAATGCATATCTAGATGGGAGCAAGAAAGTAGCTTGCTATACACTTACTATAAATCTCCAGAGAGAAATATCAGCTGTGGGAATCTATGTGAAAAAAAGCAGATGTCATATCACTAATCCAAAACATCCTAGGGCTAGGTTCAATGAGCAAAGTGAGTTAGTTGTACATCTTTCTAGGTTTATAGGTCATAATCAAGAGAGCAATTTTATTCTGGTTGACAAGTCAAGTGTTGAGAAGATTAAGCACAGAAAAAATGACATACTTTGACTAAGTTTTTATGCATATGGCTCCAAATACTCTATATAGAATAAGCTATGAAACAATGAGAAGAGAAGCAGGTGTTTTGTTAAGTGTTTAGATCTTGATCTCACTGAAAGGACAACACAAGTAGAAGTAATTGATTGCATGAAATATTAAGAAAAAATATAGTAAAATTAACAAACTTTTTTCATTTTATCTCCATAGAAAAAGATCTATTGCTGCTTATTGAGACAATGTCATTTGTACAAACAGCAGCTAAAACACTTATTTGAGCTATTCTCAAGAGACAGACTCAATTATTTTTATATCAATAATAAGTTATATAATATTATTCTTATTTTATAATAAAATAATAAGTCTTAAAATTTTTAAAGAAGCCGTTTAATGTCACTTGGAAGATGATAACAATAGCTTTATCCTGAAATGTATGTAAAATACATTTGAATACTGTCTTTTAAAAGTATTCTCTAAGGTGAAGTTACCTGACTTTAGCAAACATGAAGATGAAAGAGATAAAAAACTCCTCTAATTATCAACAATTGTATTTGAAAAGGTTTCCAGCATCAACTACTTAATTTCTATAATCATTTTATGAACAATATGCCAATACTTATAAAAACAGTGCTATTGTTACACATAATTACATTTTAAAAACAAATGACAAATATAATTCCATGGCACAAGTAATGTTTATTTATAAGAATTGTTACTCTGTTATTCTTATCTTTGATATCATATTTTTTCAATTTTATTATTTAACAGTTTCACTCCTCCAAACATAAATCTGAAATTTCTGCTTGTTAGTTCCCTAATTTCTCCAAATGGTTTTTATGCAAGAGATAAAGGAGATAATATGACTAGGAATTTGTATTGCAACTTCAGGGTCTTGAAGAATCTACTTAAAGTTCTGATTGTGTGGAAGTACACATGACTTATTTCTTGTAACAAGAAAGTTAGAATTTGGGAACACAAAGCATCAATTAGTTTCTGAACTTTTTGAAGTCAGATTATCATGGCTTTTGTCAAGAAAGAAGATCTTGGATTTGGTTTCTCTCAGAGGAATCCAGCTTTGACTGATCACCATGTTTTCACTCACCTCTCACACAGAAACACAAGTAGAACCACCTGAGTAGTTTTCCACACGAGCTTTCCCAGTATAAAATGATCTCTATGTATACCAGGAAGGGGTTGACACCATTACTGAACAGCCAACAGTAAAAAGGTCATGTCATCAAATTCACTTTAAAAAGTCATCCCTTCAGCCTTTAGGAATTAAAAATGCAAAATTTTTAGATGGTAGACGTAAGTTCAATGCTGTACTATTAGTGATATATTGTGGCAACATTGTAATTATGTAAATTTTACACAGACAAAATGCAAAAAAATTAATACAACAAGGCATCATGGTTATATTAGCACCTCTAATATTTTCTTTAACAATTTATTATTCTCCATTAAGAAGTACAGTTTTTTTATTTTAATGCCCTTCTGAATATCTTATTATTCCTCTCTTATCTCTCCATGTTCTTTCTGTCATCACAGAAACAAATTATGGAACATTTAATAACTAAGAAAATTTAGCTCACTTGCCTTTATAAACAATATCAATAATTTGTTGTTATTTCATCTTGAAAGTGAGCCATTAGTATGTTACAGTTTCTATTTAATTGATAGAAAAATAAATAGGTCTTGTTATCCAGCACAAATATTTACTGAAGTGCAGACCTAAAGACATAAATCTATGTCTTTCTGATCTGCGTCTTGTTCTTTACTTGCTCCAGAGAACCTGTAAATATCAACTCCTATATATCAACTGTCAGCATTAACCTTTCTTACACTACCTTCCAAACAAGTCCTTAAAAGCAGTGTTTCTAAATATAATTCATAATGTTGGAGGAAAAAAATTATAATTTCAGAAACACTTGGGAATTTGATCTATGTCACCTTCTAAGATTCCTTTGAGAATATCTTACTTCTACTATCAGGAGAATTAAAATCACCAACTAATTTATTTTGTTAAATTAGTTAATAACATACTATTAGTCCTCTTCTAGTTCTCATAATTTCTAAACATATTATTAAAGGATAATGCATATTGATTCATCATGCCACTTTCATATTAAACATAGAATTAACCTATAGTATAAATATGTTATTTACAGCTTTATTAAGGTTTATTTCACTTGCTCAGAATTGTGTAAAGTAAGTTATAAAATTATAATCCAATTTATTAACTATTGTTGGTACTATGTGATCTGGCTAATTCAAGACTTCTCCAAAATATATAATCTCTGGAAGTTGATGGTGCTCCTTTGCTTTTTGTTGTTTATTTTGTTCATCTATTTGTTTTATTTATCTATTTTGTTATGTTCATTTTGTTTATCTATTTGGTTATGACACTCTGGCTTTATTCAAGTCACTGAAATATAGGCTCAAGCCACCACACTTAGCTCATGTCTGAGATTTCATATTCTGGTACAATAAGTTATCTAAGAATTCAAACAGACAATAGTCAATTTTATCTGTTAAAAAACAGGAAATAAAATATAAAATGTAGTTATTGATTATTAGGTGAAGTTCATCTGATAATCTAATGTGTTCCTTTTTTCCCATAAAAGGAATTCAAGACCCAAAGACAGAATAAGCGTAATTGATCACCAATGTTGGTGGTTTCTACCATACAGACTTTGCATTATGTATCATCAGCATTTTAGTAATTCAAGCACATTAAGGCCAGAGTTTAAGCTATTAATTTAAATAGTTAAAATGTAAAATATTTCCAATTATTAATTAAGTGAATATTTTATACAAAATCTAATTTATAGTTTTCATATTGCATTAAAAGAAGAAATGAACTAAAAATGAAAGTTCTGAAATCAAATGTTAAGTTTGTTGCCAGGTTTAATGGGCATTTTCTTGATTGGTGACCACAGAATGTCTAACCCATTATGAGTAGTGCCACCCCTGAGCTTATGGTCCTAGGTTGTATAAAATAGCATGTTGAGAAAACAATGAAGAACAAGTTTGTAAGCAGAATTCTTCCTCTATTATGTATGTTCTAGTTCGTTCTTCAAATTTATTCTTGAATTTCTGTCTTGACACACCTTCATGATTTAATGTTACCTAGGAGCTGTGAGATGAAATAAGCTCTATCTTCCCTGGGTCAATTTTTGTCACAGTCTGTCACACAGCAATAGAAAGAAAAGTAAGACAGCATCTACATATGGAAGCCAAATCACACCCCTATCTCTCATTGTATATTAAAGCCATACAATTAATCAAACTTTAAACATGAGATGCTAAAACTTTAAAATTAAACACACAAAATATATCTTTTCAAAGTTGGCAAATGATCTAATAGACATTCTTCAGGGTACGGCATACAAAGAGCTGAGAGAACATACAAAAGTGTTGAATGTTACTAGGTATTACAGAAGTGCAAACTTCAGTAAGGTATAAACTCACTCTGGTTAAAGTGACTATTATCATAAAGACACTAAAAGGTAAATATTGGCAATAATATGGAAATAGGGACATCAAATGTTATTGGTGAGAATGTTAGTTACTAATGACCAATATTAAAACAAATATAGGACATTCTCCAAAGAAAACTAGAGATGCATCTCCCATGTGGCCAGAAAAACCTCTTTCAAAAAGATATCCAGATGAAAAGTTATTAATAGGTTTAAGATATACCTGAACTCCCTGCCTATTGAGCCATTACTCAACACTAACCAAGAAATGAAATCAACTTCTGTTCCCATGTGAATGAATGGGTATAAGAACCTGCACTTACCTACTGGTCCAAGGTTACCTGATATAGCTTTGAGGATGAAATCAGGCCAGGTTTGAGGGGCCATGACACAACTGAGGTTGTGACAATTTTCTTGAGAGCCATAAGCATTTTTATACCTTTATCAGATCCAGAAATAATGGCAATTGCCAGGATCAATACAGTTGTAGTTGTACGGTTACAGTAATGATTGCAAGTCTACAGGGTTCAGAAGACTAATGTCCAAGACCAATTGTCCTAACAATCCTTTTTGCTTCCTTGACTTCTAGGACAACATACGGAAAAACAAAACCAAACAAAAAAGGTGGCCTATACACTTCACTTCCTGAGGGAGTACAACAGTCTCTCAGGAACTGGAAGATACATTGTGCTCCAAGAGCACAGACAGAAAACCTGAAAAACATATGATTCATATCTCCCAAGGCAACTAGGCTAAGCCAAATCTCTGGCTTAAAATCTTCCCTAAAAATGTGTAAGTATAAAGCATACAATGGATTACTGTTCATCCCTCAAAAACTTTGAAATTTTCTTAATTATAGCTAAATTATTGAGCCTGAAAGAAAATAGAGAGTTGAGATAAGCTGTTTTCAGAAAATTCTATAGTGAAGACTTAAAGGACATATTTAAGCATCTGTAGTGTTGGCTAAGCACTTAGGAGCACTGGCTGCTTTTTCAGAGGACACAGGTTTTATTTCCATCTCCTACATAGTAAGTCACATCATCTGTAATTTTAGTTCCATGGAAAACAGAACTCTTCTCCCCTCAACTCTTAGGTACCAAGCACACATGTGGTGCACAGACATGCAATCTGGTAAAACATTCACATGTATAAAATAACAAAGATAATGAAATTAAAGAATATGTATTACTATGATCTCTAATCTTTTCCCAAGAGACAAGTGTCAGCTGGAAGACAGTGGAGCTAATGAAAGCAATAATATAGAGCAAGAAGGCAAACCAAACAAAACAGAATCTTTTGTCTTTCATCCTCTATATAGAAGAGGCAGAATAGAGAAAACTGGTGATCAGGAATAAAAACATTGAGTAAGATAGAAGGAATAATTTCCAATGTTCTCCACAATAGGAAGTCTGTAATTCACAGAAAGGTTTGCATATTTTAAAATATTTTAATAATCTCAGCCATAGGAAATGATAAATATTTGCAGTGATGGATATGATAATTATATGGTTTAATTATATACATTTCAAAATGTCATACCCTATCAGACAATTGTATATAATTATTATATATAAACCATTTTAAAGTAACATATATTATTCAAAATAAAGAAAAATTGAGGTCAGCTTAAAAAAAGAATTGGGGTTTTGAACCTAATGTGTCTATCTTTTCCTATATGGAATAACATATACTCACTAGAGTAATTTAGAAAAAACTATACAGATTTGCTTTCTTAATTGGACTATATTGTTCCTTAAATTAGCTCAATTGTTGTCTAGGTGAGATGCGCCCTTTGGGATATAAAGATGTTGAGTGAAAATAATTAAATCCATCCTTCATCTCCTTAGGATTTTCTCCAAAATGTAATAGCTGAAAGAGTAAATATTAACAAAACAGTTTGTGAGGGCCTCTGGAAGTGAGACCAAAATTTATTCCTGGTGTATCAACTGGCTTCTTATGGCCCATTCCCTTAGTTCTGTCCCATTTAGTTATCCTAACTGTTATTTCAGAGTCAATGAGATCACTATAGTTTAGATCAACTGTCTTTGTGGGTATCCTCATCATGATATTGACCCCTTTGTTCATAATCTCTCTTCTCCCTTTTCAGCTGAACTGGAAGCTCAATTTAGTGCTTAGCTATGCATCCTGCATCTGCATCCATCAGGTACCGGATAAAGGTTCTACAATAACAATCTAGTTTGTTTCCATGTTTTTCTATTACAAATAATGCTGCTATGAACATAGTTGAACTGATGTCCTTGTTGTAAGAATGGGCATATTTTGGAAATATGCCCAAAGGTGGTATTGCTGAATCATTAGGTAGATTGATTCCCAGTTTTCTTAGAAACCATCACATAGATTTCCAAAGTGGCTAAATAATTTTACACTTCCACTAGCAATGGATGAGTGATCCCCTTACTCCATATTACCTCTAGCACAAGCTCTCATCAGTGGTTTTTTATTATTATTATTTTTGTCATTATGACAGGATTAAGGTGTTCTTTTGATTTGCATTTCCCCAATGACTAAGGATGGTAACCAATATTTAAAGTGTTTTTCAACCATTTATAATTATTATTTGAAGAATTATCTATCAGTGTACTCTATTTCTTAGTTGGATTATTTTTATTTGAACTCTACTTTCTTGAGTTCTTTTGGTGGTGAAGATCTTTTCTCATTGTGTAGGCTGTTGTTTTGTCTTATTGATGGCCTGGGACTGGGTCAGCAATCTTGAGTAATTTCAAAAATTACTAATAAAAATATATTTTTAACATAAAATTTTTCTTTGCAGTCCATCACATTTGATGCATGTTATTTTAAATTATCTATTACATATTTAAGACAATTGCATTTCTCTGTTAACATATGATGAGATGTATAATACCAGTAAAACAAAGTCACAGATAAGTTAGAATATCAATATTACATCTGTAAATTGAAACATATGTTGAGTAAGTGGAAAATAAATAGCAATCAGGTTTAAATAGTATTCTGTGCATATTCAACTTAACTACTGTGTTTTTCTACCTTATTTTTTCCAATCCAGAAACTACCACAATGTTTTCTAAGACACTAGTTTCATTTTTGCACATCACAAAAATACTCAGCTACTATCCACAGATAACTGTGCTTTAATAATTTACATTTGGATTTGTCTTTAGTGTAAAAAACTATCACCTCTTGTACTTAGAATGAGTGTTGGATGTAACAATATGAATACACTTAAGTTTTTTTAAATCCTTGAATATTTTCTCATTGCTATAGTATGAAGTTGCTAGCCCAATCTAGCCCCAAGATTTGTATCCAATCCCAAGTAATCACACTAAGTCTTGTATTAATTACTTTCTGTTTGGCCTATAGCTTAGACATATTACTGGCTAATTTACACTCTTAAACTAACCCACAACTAGTCAAGTGGCTTAGTCCCTTTTCTCAGAGCAGCATTTTCATCTTCTTTCCTTTGCATCTGCTGGCATGTCTGCTCTGCTCTTTTTCTTTCCAGAATTTTCTCATTCTGGTATCCCCACCTGTACCTCCTGCCTACCTTCTGGCCAATCAACATTTTACTAAACCAGTAGGAGGTACAAATGTTTACAAAGTACAAAAGCATAAACTCATGGCACAGTGTTTATTATACAAAGGTAATAGGCCATCCTTACTGAAAATACTTTCATAAATCAAAGATTTCATATTCATATAAAATTGACCTAATTCATGAAAGCTAACTTGTCCAAGCCCATTTTTGATGCTATAAATACAGCAAATATAAACCACTAAATTAGTCATGCAAAGTGTTTCTTTTTGAACAATTATAGTGAAGCAACAGCATCAAAATGCTTTGTTTTAAAGACTGACAATAGTACCTGTCTACCTAGGTACTGAAGTTATTTATATAACAACAGAAAACTCTGATATCATAGAAGTTAGTAATAGGGTTTCTCTAACATAGGCAGAATTCTACAGCTTTTCATGTATTCAAAACATTTCTGTAGTAGGATTATGTAACACTGCAAATAACTGTCTCACCTACTAGTTTAATAAAAATGTTGATTGACTGAAGGCAGACAGGAAGTGTGGGCAGTGCTACAAGACTGAGAAAACTCTGGGAACAGGAAGAGCAGGGCAGAGATGCTACAGAGATGCCAGACAAATCAGCAGACACAGAGGACAACTATGCTGCTCTGAGAAAACATAGTGAATTCACACAGCTGAACAGGATAAGAATCATGGATTCATTTAAGAATAAAGAGTTAGCAAGCTATATACCTGGGCCTTCGGCTGATCAGCAAAAAATTAATGTTTGTGGGTCTGTGGGTCCAAACCTGAAGGTTAAGCTAGAAAATCTGAGTCAGAAATTTGATCAAACATATTTCTAAGGTCATTTTTTTTCTGACTTGAAAGGATGTCCCCATCTCTCCTCATCCTCACGTAAGTGACAGATATCTACCAGGACTGAACAAGCAGTAGCAATACAATACAACATGACATTGTGGTGGGAATCAGGTGTTAGCTGATAAGGTTGGGAGGCATGTATCTAGAGTCCTGGGAGCCTGAGGGGGTGTAGCCAGCCCTGTTCAAAATGAAATGTTGGAATTTTGACCACCCTGTTTTTGTTTTTGATTCTGCTTTCTTGGAGATTGGATCAGCATCCTTTGCCTGGATCATCCTATCGCCAAAAAATCTTCCTAAGGTGTAACTTGTAATCATGATAGTTAGAATAGTCTCCAATAAATATTAAGCTTGTATTTGGTATATTGCAAGTGAGATTTATTGTAATATGACATCACTCAGACTAAATGCTGAGACATCCTCCAGCATAGATATAACAGTTTTTAGTTTTCCTCTGAGTCATTTCCAGTCAGAAAAGGAAAATATTTTTCCATTTATTTATGTAGATAGTTTTACATGATTAATCAATTCTTCATATCGTTTCTATTGCCAATAGAAATATAGGCATTATAGGCAAGATTTTTATACTACTTTGAATAAATTCAACTGAAGAAATCCTAGATAAATTTATTTTCCTAAATAACCCCTATAAAATAGTTGAACATTATAAAGCAGTAGTAGATAACTGATAAGTAATGTTATAATTCCGTACGGTGTAAAGAGAAATTTCAAATACGACATAATTAATAAGAACTAGAAATTAGCATTACATTGTTAAGTGAGCTATTTAGATATAATACCTTGAAAAAGAGTA